>PJEX01000086.1:0-82346 GCA_005350895.1 Colletotrichum tanaceti
CCCCCCCCCCCCCCCCCCCCCCCCCCCCTGAACTGCTGCCGCCGGATGACGACTGACCCCCCCTCGAAGGAACATCACCCGTGTGGCCAAGAGGATCACCGTCAACACGGCCAAGGCCGTCTTCGGTTTCGACGACAGCTCCAACATCGGCAAGGTCCACTTCGCCAGCATCCAGGCCAGCGCGGCCTTTGCCAACACATTCCCCCACATCTTTGGCGAGGACGAGAAGAGAACCACCCAGATCCCGTGCCTCATCCCTTGCGCCATTGACCAGGGTCAGTCATCCTCCCGCTTTTTGTCTTTTTCCTTTGTCCGTGAGAACCACGACTCGACTGACGCCCGGGACAGACCCTTACTTCCGTGTGACGAGAGACTGCGCCGCCGGCCTGCGCTATGCCAAGCCCTCGCTCATCCACTCCCGCTTCCTCGACGCCCTGCAGGGCCCGGGCTCAAAGATGTCCGCGTCGATCGAGTCGAGCGCCATCTTCATGAAGGACACGCCCAAGGAGATCCAGAACAAGATGAACAAGTACGCCTTCAGCGGCGGTAAGGTCACAGCCGAGGAGCAGCGCGCCGAGGGCGCCGACCCCGATGGTACGGAACGGACATGTGGCCCCTTTTCCTCGACTCCCATGTGGCAGAGGACATCAGGCTGACCCTTGACGACTTCGCAGTGGACGTCAGCTACCAGTACCTCCGTTTCTTCCTCGAGGACGACGAGGAGCTCGCCAAGATCCGCGAGGACTACCGCACGGGAAAGATGCTCACGGGCGAGATCAAGAAGAGGTCGGTCTGCCCACCAATACACGCTCGCCCAAGACCCTACGCAGGACATCCAGTCTCCATTGTTTTTTGTTTTTTATCATTTTCTTTTTCCTCTCTTCGATACTGACACATACACAGATGCGCCGAGGAGCTGGCCAAGTACTGCACTGCCTTCCAGGAGAGGAGGTCCAAGGTCGACGAGAGCACCGTCGACCTGTTCATGGCCCGCCGGCCGCTCGTCTGGGCCGGCTCGGAGAACCTCAAGGCCCTGCCCATCCGCGAGGGCGCCGGAGGTGAGGGTGCCGAGGGTGCCGAGGGCGGTGACGGCAAGATGACCAAGAACCAGCTCAAGAAGCTGGAGAAGCAGCGCCAGATCGAGGAGAAGAAGGCAGCCAAGGCCAAGGAGAAGGAGGCCGCCAAGGCCGCGGCCGCTGAGGGTGCTTAGATGACGAGAGAAGAAGAAATGAGAAGAAGGGGAAGAAGAAAACAGAACAAGAAGAAATCTATACCCCCCCCCCCCGAGGTTTGTTGATTTGTTGCTTGCCTTGGGCATTTGCACATTAGCGCAAAGTGATTCGATTTTTCATTATGTCCTAGCTCACTCTCAGCGACCTGTTTCTCTTCCAGTCATCGTGTTCCGCCGGTGTTTCTGGAAGAGACTGGTAACGACACAAGGGAAGGGCCTAGAAGGAACAGGTACTGAAGCCGTTCAAGGGACGTTGAACCTAGATGTGAATAGCTTTCTATTGCATGGGTATTTGATGTCCTCATTAGTTTATGCATGTGGCTCTACTCCCTCAGCCCAGTACGATGCCATCGTCCCACTTCCGCAGCGCCGAGCACGGAGAATTAGGCGGACGTGTTGAGATGAACGCCCATCATTGCCCCTGGTTAAAGTTCATCGAGTAGCCCCCCGTCTTCTCGTCCTTGACCATCTGGAAGTTGTCGGTGCTCAGACCAAAGGGCTTAAGGATGCCGTTGCCCAGCTAGAGAGACACCAGTCAGCCTGCCCGAACAGGTCGGACGCAGAGAAGTGAGGAATGAGGGGGGGGTGGGAAGAAAAAGAAAACAACGAAGTGAGAAACAGATTGGAATCAACCCACGTCTTTCAGCTTTCCCCACATCTCTGCCGTCTCAGCCTCCTGCGCGGCCTTGGTCCGGGGCGGCAACGCGCGCAGCTGGGCCTGCACGATCCGACGGTCGGCGGGCGCTAGGTTCTTCATCAAAGACAGCGTCTTGTAGTCCTCCTCGGCGCCGGCGAGGTTCTGCCAGCCGCCCTGCTCGCTCCGGGCGCGCGCCCTGCGCATGAGGGCCTTGGCGCGGATCCGCAGGACGTCGTCCGCACGCGCGCGGCGCGCGGTCTCCTCGGGGTCGTCCTCGGGAGGCGGGGCGGGCGCCGCGGCGGCGGCGCCGGAGCTGACGATCTCGTCCTCGACGTCCTCGTCGGCGGCCTTCTCCCTGTCGCGGCGGTCCTGCTCGAGCGCCGCCTCCTTGTCCACGCGGTCGAGGGCGTCGAGGGCGGCGGAGGCGCTCGAGACGGCGTCCTTCCACTGCTCGAGCTTGAGGTGGCAGGCCGAGATGTTGGAGCGCAGGACGGCGAGCTCGTAGTCGAGGTAGTTGGGGCAGGCGGCGACGGCGTCGTCGTACTTGGTGATGGCCTGCTCGTACTTTGACGAGGAGAAGAGGGCGTTGGCCTCGGTCTTGTTTGCGTTGGACTCGGCCAGGAGGGTCTTGGGGGGATGAGTTAGCCAGGGCTGTGTCACATAATGGACGCATGACTATGTTCGATTCATTCTCGCCGAATTTCGTTGACGTGGCCTTGTGGGAGATGAGTCTTCCAAACCGGTTGTAGATGACCACTAGTCTTGTCCCTCAGAACCCAAAGGGAATTTAAGAAGCCTCCACCAACCACTTAGAGCGAGACGGAAGAAACGGCACGTTGGGCAAAGGGAAGTCTTACCGCCTCCTCTTCAGGTGAGAACCTCTCTTGGGCGGCTGCTTCTTCGACTTCGTCTTCTTTGACCGATTTGTCCTTGCCCTTGCCCTGAGGCTCCTTGTCGGCCTCGGTGGGCGCCATCCTTGAGGTGAGTTAGATGGGAGTGGTCTAGGGTGATGTGATGTGCTTGACGATCGGTCGTGAGGCCATGGGTGAGTCGTGAGTCGTGAGTCGTGAGTCGTGAGTCGGAGTGGGTAAACGAGGCGATGAAGATGTCGTCACTGGTCTCGTACCAGTTCTCGTACCCAAGTGGGCTGGGCTTTGGTGGGACGTTGAGGCTGTTCACATGTTTTGGGGGACAGTCGAAGCCACACGAGCGAACGGTCAGTGGGGGTTGTTCTGGAACCTTAGCAGCCTAAGCCCCTGTAGGCAGCCTCTAGACCGGTCTAGGTATCGTCTCACAAAACACTGCATTGGTACATAGGTACTTAGAGTGCCCCCACTTCCCAGACCCTGAACCAATTTTTTTCGGGCAAGAGCTTGGCGACCCCTCCGTCCCATTGTTTCCCCCCCATCAGCAGCTTCCGCTTCCGGCCTCACCCCGCTGTTCCTGCCTGCCGTTGCACCTGCCGTATCATCGTGGCTTCTATTGTTCCTGCCTGCCTTTTTTCCTTCCCTAAGTTTCATCTTTTGGTCTTCGCTCCTTCTCCTGAGAGGAATCTGAACAGACACACAACTTCACCCAAGCGAAACAATCCAAGGAAGGAAGAAACGCGTCCCCTTCCCTCTCTTCCCCGCGATATATAAATCAACCAGCCGAAGATCTTTCTTCCTTCCTTTCTTCCCTTCTTCCCTTCTTCCCTCCCACACCCCTCAGCAACACCGACTTCAAGTCCTCTACCCAATACCATTTCTTCCTTCTTCAGAATCACAGACTCGACTGTCTTCCTTCTCTTAACCGCACCCAACTTCTCAAAACTCCTTCCCGAAATTCTCGCCTCCTCCTCCCCCTACCACACCACAATGGCTCCTCGCACCGAGTAAGCACCAAAAGAACCCCAACTCGCTACTTCCGTGCCGTTTAACTAATGGTTCGAAATGCAGCTTCCCTCCCATCCGGGCTTGCCTCTTCGACATGGACGGCCTCCTCCTCGATACCGAAGACCTGTACACCACCTGCATCAACCTCATTCTCGAGCAGTATGGTCGTCCTCTCCTCCCCTGGAACATCAAGGCCAAGCTCCAGGGTCGTCCCGGCCCGGACGCCACCCGCATCTTCCACGAGTGGGCGCAGCTCCCCATCGCCCATGACGAGTACCACCAGAAGCTCTCCGCCCACCAGCGCAGCATCTTCCCCACCACCGGACCCCTCCCCGGCGTCCCCGAGCTGCTCCAGAACCTCGGCCGCACCCGCTACTGGGACCTGAAGCCCGCCGCCGACTGCAAGAAGGACCCCCACCGCGTCCACATCGCCCTGGCCACCTCTTCTCACGAGGCCAACTTCAAGCTCAAGTCGGACCACCTGACTGAGCTCTTCTCCGTCTTCCCCTCCCACCGCCGCGTCCTCGGCGACGACAAGCGCATCGCCCCCGGCCGCGGCAAGCCCAACCCGGACATCTTCCTGCTCGCCCTCAAGACCATCAACGAGTCCCTTGGCGACGGCGAGAAGCCCATCACCCCGGAGGAGTGCCTCGTCTTCGAGGACTCGGTCCCCGGCGTCGAGGCCGGCCGCCGCGCCGGCATGCGCGTCATTTGGTGCCCCCACAAGGGCCTTCTCAAGGAGTACGCCGGTCGCGAGAAAGAGGTCCTCGCCGGCCTCACTGGTGAGGCCGGCCAGATCGACATGCACCAGGTTGGCGAGATCGACGACGGCTGGGCCGAGTACCTGCCTACCCTCGAGAACTTCCCCTACGAGAAGTTCGGCATGACCATCCCCCCCATCGAGGTTGACAACGAGCCCTTCATGAAGGAAAACGTCGGCGACGTCCTCGTTGACAAGACCAACGGCTCCGTTTAGGGCACAGAAATCTCCCCAGTTATCACAAAGGACACATAACGATGTTGGGCACGGCATCTGGATTGGTTTAGCTTGATATTGGGGCCCTTTTTGTCTTTTTCTTTATCCCAAAACACTTTTGTTTCGTGCCGAACGTAATCATGAGAACGGCAATGGGTGAAGAGAGACAAAGGCATTTCACGACGACTAACGAAGGAACGGGATCGAGGGGGGTTTAATGGCTGACGAAGACGATACTGGGAGGAAACAAGCTCGTCATAGAATGGTCTGGTTGGTGCCAAACGACGCACTAGACCTTTTTTGCTTTTTACATGAGCATTGGCATCGCGATAGATTCCCCCCGTAATAGAGAAACCAGACACAAATCGGACATACACACACTCACACACACACACACACACACACACACTGAATTTCACTAGATGACGCCGGCTGGAGGTGCGCAAGAGTACGTGTTTTGCTTCCATTTTTGCGCGATAGTCATGGATGAACGTGACGTGACGGTTTCCAAACGCGCCCGAGATGGAACTGCATAAACGTTTCTCTCATGGTATCGATGCCTTTCGTAGAGCGTGGGCTCCCCTCCCTCCCCTTTTTTCGAACCAATTTTCTCCGTCCTCCTTGATTCCCCCTTCCCATCTTTTCCTGTCACAAAAGTACCGAAAACGCCGAATTCTTTTTGAACCCAAAGATAGAGGACCAACCCCCCCAACGCACAGGGTTCAGAACTCCACGAGATGAAAACCCAGCCACCAAGATCCCAACGGAAATCCGTCTTATTTTTGCTCCATCCTGGGACGCGATGCTATGTTGCCAGCGTCCGTATTGGTAAATGTATAAACCCCCTCCCAGAGCAAGTGATATCATCTTCCCCCGTTCGATCTCATACACCCCCCCCACCCCGTATATATAAGGACTTGAAATGTGACGATGCAGCGGTGGGAGGGGGTAGGACAAGAAAAGAAAACAAAAATAGATAAGAAGAAACTTCCCGGCGAGACGGAAGAGAAAATGGGGTTATCGTTATCGTCATTGTAAAGGGCGGCGGCAGCCAGTGCCGTCTTTTTTTGATATCAATCACAACGCTTTGGCGGGCGCCAGGGGGAGAGGTGTGTTCGAGAAGAGTGGTATTAAACGAAGAATAAAAGGTCACCCTTTGATCCGGGGGGTGTTCCGTAAGATGTATACGAGAGGAGGATATGGAAGAGGAAGGAAGAAAATAAAACAAAAAAAAGGGTAGAAAGGGATGTCATCAAGAGTGACTACGCAGTGGTGGGTGTGTACACATGTGCGCGCGCGCGTGGTCTCTGGTGTCGCGAAGCACGTTTGGAGAGGAAGAATCAGAAGAAGCTCTGCGAGCCACCGTACGAACCGGACCGGTTAGGCGGCTCGTACCAGTTCTGGTAGGGGTGGTTCGGCAGGCTAAAGTCGGCAAACGACAGCGGGTTGACGAGCGCCTTCATCGGCGTCGAGGAGGCGGCGGCGGCGGCGGCGGCGGCGGCGCCGGACCCCATTGCTGACGATGCCGCCATGGCGGGCGGGTTGCCAGGCGGACCGGACCGGGAAGTATAACTCCCGACCGAGCCTCGATGGTGGTGTTGTTGTTGGTGTTGGTGGTGTTGGTGGTGGTGGTGTTGGTGTTGGTGGGGGTCTCCTCCGGGTGCGCCGCCGCCGCCGCCAGGGGTGTTGGCGTGGGAGGGCGCCGGGCTGGGCCAGCCCCAGGTCTTCTTGAGCTCGGCGTGGATCTTGCCGAGGCGCCAGCCGCTCTCGGCGTGGATGCGGTCGAGGATCTCGAGGACCTCGTCCTGCTCGCGCGGGTCGGTGAGGACGGCCGAGGCGATGGCGAGGGAGCGGATGGCGACCGAGGCGACGCCGCGGTCCTTTGTGTGCGCGACGATGCCGCAGACCTGGTGCGCGTGGTGCAGCTGCAGCGCGCGCATCTCCTCGGACGCCTTGCCGGGCTCCATCGGGTTCGTCTGCGCGAGGAGGCACTGGGCCGTGTGGTAGAAGAGGCGGCCGATGATGGCGGCGCGCTTAATGAGCCTGCCAGGGAGTTGTTAGATGACGATCTCGGAACATACACACAGACAGACAGACAGACAGACAAAAAAGAGAGAGAGAAAGAGAAAAGACACCTACCAGACGTTGGGAAAGGCAGACTTGGAGTTCGTCTGCGAGGGGTACAGGTAGCCAAAGGGATGCATGGTCCTCGGGCACGCGTTGTTCCACTTGTCGCACAGCCTCTTCAAGTCCTGCCACTGCGCGAGCCGGTTGCCCAGCCGGATCTGCTCGTCGTGCGGGCTCGGCTCCTGGAACCGCGGGATCGTGGCGCGGAAGTTGGCGATCTTGGCCACGATGTAGAGGATCCGGTGCACCCACAGCTCCTCCTGGCCGAAGCCGTCTGCCGACGAGGAAGACGAGGAAGACGAGGACGCCGAGGACGCCGCCGCCGCCGCCGCCGCCAACCTCGCGGCGGCACCGGGACCGGTGGGTGTCCCGTCGGCGGCAAAGTCCATGTCCAGGCCCCACTGGTCCGGGTCCCACGAGGTCTGCCAGTTGAAGGCCAGGCACGACAGCACCTCCATGCCGATGTTGAGCCAGAAGCAGGCGGCGCCGACGCCGGACGACCTGGCGTCCCACCGGCACTCGCGGATGAGGGCGCGGGCGCCGGCGATGTGGTTCATGCGCTGGGCGGGCTTCTCGGACATGATCTCGTAGACGTTGAGGACGACGGCGGTGGTGGCGCACTCGCCCGTGTTGCGGTCCGGGTTCTGCAAGCTGCGCAGGAGCTGCGTGGTGGCCGTGTCGTAGTAGAAGAGGGCCTTGTCGTCCTGGTAGGCCGGGTTGACGAGGGTGAGGTGCTTGACGCCGCAGGCGAGGAAGGCGTTGAGCAGCATGGGCGACTTGAGCGAGTGGTAGGGGACGAGGCGCGAGAAGTGCTTCTCCTTGTCGAGCGAGTCCATCCAGACGCCCACCTCCTCGACGAAGACCTGCATGTACAAAATCTCCTCGGGCGAGTTGAGGTACTCCCTCTCGCCAGCCGTGGCCTTCTCGCTCGGCGGCGGCGTCATCATGCCGTCCGGGGCCAGCGGGTTAGCGCCGGCGCCGGCACCGGCGCTGCTGCGATAGCTCGGGGGCGGCGCCGTCGGCTGCGGCACGATGGAGGCGGCGCTCGATGCGTCGCTGTCGCGGTGGCCGTGGTTGCGAGGGGCGGTTTCGCGGTACGAGGCCAGGTGCTCGTGGAGGCCGTAAGGGTGAGGTCCCCCCGGGTGGGCGGAGTGCTGGGGCGTGAGGTACGGGTTCTCGCTCTCGCGACGCGGGTACGCCGACTCGACGGCTCGTGGCGGCTCGGGTCGGTGCGAGTAGCTGTACATGGACGACGACGACAGCGGTGGCGGCGGGGGCAGCGACGGCGGCGGCGGTGGGTGATGGTGGTGCTGGTGGTGGTGGTGCTGGAGGTGAGTCCGTGGTGATAGCGAGGCGTCCGGGCCGCTTGCGCGTGCCTGAGGGAGAAGATGGCTTTGGTGGCGGAGGGTTGGCTCAAGATGGCCCATGTGCCGAGGAGGAGGAGGAGGAGGAGGAAGAGGAGGTGCGGCGGCGGCGGCGGCGGCGGCGGCGGCGGCTTGCTTATCAAGGTGAGCGTAGCGGCCGAGACCTCCCACGTACTCCGAGGCGATCTGCCTTGATTCGTCTTGGAATTGGACTGTAGTAGCCAGCATGATCAGCACCGGTTACTTCGTCCCTCCCACCCGCGGGCGAGAGAGGTCGTAACAAGAAAAAGGGGGTCACGACGGGCGGGCATGACTTACCGGACCACTCGACGGTGGGCGGCATATATGGCGGCTTCTTGACCTGGATGTCTATGAAATTCAGCCGCACGCCGCGTTTGCACTCGCGGCTGCTTTTCCTGCAATTTAGACAGTTTGGTAAACCCTCGTCGCATTTTAGATGCCGTTCTCTACACGTTAGACAGCCCGTCCGGACCCGTTTTGACTTGGTGGCGGTTGCGGCGGTTGCGGCGGCGGCGGCGGCGGCGGCGGACTTTCCCGGCGACGTTGGCTTGACGAGGAGGTCGCGCGACGGCGTGAGCGAGTGGATGCTCGCGCTGCGGCGGGGCGGGATGTGGGAGCTGGGCAAGTTCATGATGTCGGCTTGGTAATGATGGTGATGATGTTGATGATCCTGATGCTGCTGCTGCTGCTGCTGCTGCTGGTAAAGGTAATGGATGTTGTCGTGCTCAAGATACAAAACCGTCGAGGCGTGGGATTCCGGGTTGGACGCGGCCGAGTCGGCTTCGGGGCCGAGAGCGAAGTCTGCGGCAAAGTCGGAGGAGAAGCCGAAGGGGAGGGAGGAGACCTGGTCGTCGTCTTCTTCGTCGTCGTCTTTTTCGTCGTCGTCTTTTTCGTCGTCGTCGTCGTCGCCGACGCCCAGATGGAGATCGTGGACAAAGTCGAGGGGCGGGTGCTCGTAAGGGTGCAGCACCGCCGAACCAAGGCCAAAGCCTGGCACGAAGACGCCTGTAGAGGCGTCGTATGCCTCCAGGGCTACCGAAAAAAAAGTCCGTCTCTGGCGGGTAGAGACGGAGCGGAGGATTTCAACGAGAGACTCAGGGGACACCCGGCCGGGGCGATGGGGGGTGCGAGGCGCGTCTTGTCGTGAGCATGAACTCTTGCTTGATGGTGACGAGAAGAGGTCGCGGGGTATCTGCCGTCGGGGTGAGTTGTCGCGCGCGCGCTCTGTCTCTCTCTCTCTCTCTCTGTGTGTGTGTCTCTCTCTTTTTCTCTCTCACACACAAAACTCAAGATTAAAAGGCGAGGGAGGTAGAGGGTGGAAACGAGCGGCTGGCGGTCTCAGTTGTACGGGAACGGATACAAGACCACTCTTTGATGTTCGTGAGAATGGTAGCCGGGGGGGTATAGAGGTCGGTAGAGAGGTCAGTATACAGGTCGGTAGAGGGTCGGTGAGTGAGCTGAGCGGGCAAGGGGGGGGGCGGCGGAGTAAAGCGGATGGGGGTGAGTTGGAAAAGTCGAGATGCGCAAAAGTCACAAGCTCGTCTCGTCCAAGGATGGGAATTGACTTGACTAGTAGCGCCAAGAGTTGGAAGTGTGTGAAGAGAGTGGTCCCCTCAGTCGGGTGTGTATGTGTGTGTGTGGGTGTGTGTGAGGGAGACTCTGGGTGAGGGTAGTAGTGTATGGTTGAATGAGTGAGTGAGAGAGTGTGTGAGTGTGTGAGTGAGTGAGTGAGTGAGTGTGCGTGCGGCGCGCAGTAGACTTGGTGTGGGTGAGACTCAAGGTCTGTTCTCGTGCCTACCTACGGAGTACCTGTGCACATATGCAGGAATCCCGGCCGATAAGGTGGACAATCTGGGGCGAGAGCGCACGCGCGGGGGGGGGGGGGGTAGGGTGTGTGCGCAGTCAGTAACAGAGTTCTCTCTGCTTTCTTGGCGGTGTCGTCTTCTTCCCAGGTGTGTCGTGTCTGTCTGCTTGCTTGGCTGATTGATGGACGGGGCGGGGTTCAGCCCGAGGATTGGAGAGAGAGAGAAGCAGTATCAGTATCGTAGGTATCCGTACGTAATACGGATAGGTAGTGTACGGATGGTTCAGGACTGGGCGCCCGGGGAGAAATAGGACACGAGTAGGTGGGTATTAAAATCTCGGCAACGCAGCGGGATCAAGCGGGATGGCGTTCCCAGTTTACAGGACTCACTCAGGTCGGATAGTGGGGAAAGAGGCAGAGGGGAGGGGGAGGGGGGGGGTTGGTTGCTTGTTTCTGGGTTACCTTATGGTTGTAAGAGTGTATTGTAGCCAAGACCTTTCTTGCAGTGAGAAGAGGCGCGAAGCCACGGGTATTTGATGTGATGTGGTCGCTGTCGCAGATGCAGATGCAGATGCAGATGCAGATGCAGTGGTTTTGGTCTCGGTCTTGTAAGTCGTACGTACTTACACAGGCTAGGTGAGGTGAAGTGTGGCGGGAGGAGGAGAGAGAGTGGAAGGGGGAAGGGGGGGGACCGGTGGATGTCGTGATGGAGTCCAGAACGGGACTGAACAGTGAACAGTGAGCAGGCCTGACAGAGAGAGAGAGAGAGATACAGCCACCGTGCGGCGAAAGACGGACGGAGCTTGTGTGGCTTCAAAACAGCGGGAGAGTGAGAGAGAGCTCAGAAGGGGCGCGGGTATTGTAGGACATGTGTGATGGGCGCACACAGGGGGCGTGTCTCGATCACACGAGGTCTCTCTCTCTCTCTCTCTCGCTCTCTCTCTCTCTCGCTCTCGCTCTCTCTCGCTTGATTCATTTAGAACTTTTGGGTGAGGCATCTTCTCAAACCGGAGCGACGCGAGGGTCCCCCATTTTGACGCGGTTTCCACTTTTTAAGATGGAAGAAGCGTTCGTCGATGGCTGCTAATTAAGAGGTAGAGAGTCTGTGATTCAAAGCTAGGTATGGATACCTGTGCCTGAATACCTAGGTTGATGATGATGGTGGTGTTAGTGGTGATCATGATGATAATAGTGGTGGTGGAGCTGTTGAAGGAATATTCGATCCGTTGTGGCTGTTTGTTGCTTGGTATGGCTGCTCTTATTACTCTTCTTGTGACTCGCCGTGTGTTGGGAAAGAAACCAACATCATCTTCTGCCCATCTTGTCTTGGTCTTTGTTCAATGTCCTCGGCTCTTGTTTGGTATCCGTACAATGTATTGCCCACTGAAGCTCCAACGAAAGCTGGGTACACGGCCGATGCTGACCCTTGTAATCCCCGCTCGACATCGGCTCTTCTTGAGGTTGCACACTCTGAGTCTGAGCATGAGCATCGCGCCAGCTGAAGAGCCATGTCCAATCCAGTCCGGTCCAGGATGCCTGTGCTTGGCGTCGATGAGAACGTCAACTTTTGCCCATCGTTGATTTAGTCTTTTTTCCAAAAAAAGAAAAAATAATTTCTCCCATGGGAATCGAGAGAGATGCCCCCGCCCCCCCCGGAGATGGGGGCCTCCGGACACACCCAACGCTCACACCCACACTGTCTGTGTCTTCCGCCTCTTGTCGGAGGATTGCTTCGGCTTCTGTTCCTGCTATCCATCCTCAGCACGACGCCGAGCCATTCCTTCCTCCTTCTCGGATCTGGCGCGGCCTCTCCTTGTGTCAGTCAGTGCGGGCCGTTTTACCATGGGCGTGTGTTGTATCATGGGCGTCGAGGCGCAAACCGCCATCGAGGGTTCCATGGGGCCATGGCTGCAGTGAGATGTGATATTATCTCTATAATGAAAAGAGCGTTGAAGCGCTTGACTGCCGGTTGTCTCCTCCTTTCTTGTTGCATCGGCGGCGTCGCCGTTGCGTCATGGGTGTTTTATTTTTATTTTTTATTTTTTTTGCCTGCCTCTCTATCAGACACAGACGGACCCCTAGATTGCCCACCGAGGAAATCACTCCCAGGGCCGCACGATTCGGGTCCAGTTGCAGTTGCATCCGCTTGATGATGCCCTCGGCAGTCCCCCCCTTTCGCCAAGTAAGTCAACAGGTGGTCGACCACCGGCTCCCGTTGCGGTTTTCGTCTCGGTGTGGAGCTCTTGGCCTCAGAACGTCGCATCGTGCCAGGTTGTGTGTTTGTGTGTGTGTGTGTGTGTGTGTGTGTGTGTGTTGTAATTATATGTGTGTTGTACGGATATACGTAGTAGTTTATGTGTGTTGTTCCGACTACCTTTTTCATGTTCTTGTTCTCAAGACTCCTCCACCCCACCCCCGACAGAGCGTTTTGCTCCGAGGCCGCCCGGGACGGTTTGATCGTCGTCGTCGTCCCCCCCCCCCCAGTGGTCAGTTCATCCATCCTCTTCCCATGCCGGGTGACTCGATCCCCAGAGGAAATGCCCGCTATTCGATTACACGAACCAGCAGCCGTTCACGACTCCCTCAGCTTCTAAATCTGGCCTGGTCTGACTGTTACGAGTGAGTGAGGTCACTAACAAGCATGACCGGGCGGAAAGATGGAGGGAGGGAAGAACATCGCGCGGCGATGAAAGGCCACCGGAGAAAACGTCCCAAAATCCTTAGCGACCGCATGGCATCGAATTGCGACAGCTTCGACAGCTTCAGCAACAGCCTTTCGTCTCTTTTTGCCATGTCGGTATCGGTTGTTGCGAGCACAATCATGAATATCAAATATGGGCTGTTCCTGAGGGGGGAAGCTTTTGCCCATGTTTCGTTTGGTCTTGCGCTGGCCGAGGAGCCCAGCGGCGCGGGGCAACCATTGATTATCCCATATTAATAGTAATAGGTGCGAGGCGTTACTTGGACCGGGGGTCTCGTTGTCCTGCCTGCTCACATGATCCCCTACCTGAGGTACCTATCCTGGCTTAATACTTACTTACCTAGGTAGTAACAGGTTCCGTGACGAGCAGCTGCATTTGAATGCCATGGAGCCCGCGTTGGCGGGTTCGCCAAGTACCGCCCAGCAAGTGCGAAACCTGCGCCAAACGATCCAGAGGCTGAAACAAAATGTCGCGAAAAGCCACGCCAGGAAAATAGGTACCTATCTGACATACTACTTCCGGTGCTGTCAGCCTGTGACATGGCCCATCATCATGGCAGCGATGCCTAGACCCGATGGTTGGGCGTCAGAGAATGCATCGACATCAACGTTCAACAACTTCGTTGCTTAGCGAGCTAGGAACACAAGGTTAGTTGTTGTCCTCTGGCTGTGCTGTGGAGCAACAGGAATAACAGAAATACTGTGTACAAAAGAAGACGATCAGCAGCCAGCTTCGTACCACCCACTGCTGTACGCCGTAAGCAAAAGAGTACCAGAACAGGACCTTGTTGCGATCGCGCAATCAAGGGCCGCACTCCAGCAAGGCATTGGTTGCCACACCCAGGCCATGAAGGAAGGGGCGAGCTTCTCCGTCAGGGTATTGAGAATCGCCTTGCTCACTGGTGTCATTGCCAAGGGGGTCCCGAAGCTTGTTGTTCAAAGTGAGGTGCATGTCGTAACGTCCCCGTCCGTCTCTTGAGAAGGGAGGTGGTGTGTTTCGTGGGGCTTTACCGACGTATTATGAGCTTGTCGAAGCGGACGAAGCCTGATGGAAGCAGAGCGCCAAAGCCTGATGGAAGCAGAGCGCCAAAGCCTGATGGAAGCAGAGCGCCAAAGCCTGATGGAAGCAGAGCGCCAAGTGCCCCTGATACTCGGATGTCGGTCCTGTCAGTGGCGTGAACCAGTCATCTGCAACCGACGACGCCCAGGCTGATCGGGCAGCTTTGGCGGGAAGAGGTGGTACCTTCTCGAGTCTCCTGTGCCACACACACACACACACACACACACACACGACCACATCTTCTTGGCGATCACAGCAGGACCGGCCACCTCTCGGGTCTCGAGTCCTCTTGGGTCACACAAGCATCGGCGCCGGGAGACTGGCTGTCATCCCTCGCTGCAGCCACCTGCATCAAGCCGAGAGCCTCGGTCTCCTGCGTCGCTCGTCTGAACTCTGAAGTGCCGGTAGGATACTTCCCCCCAAGGGTTAGGACTCGGGCAGACTACTGCTACCGGTACATCTCAGCCGAGATGCCAAGAGATGACCCGTCTCCGGGGAGTGAAACGGGGGGAGACTCGGAAAATCAGTAATATCAAGGCCGCCGGGGGAGTATCCTAGAGCTCCTCCAGGTTGGTCTACAAGTAGCTCGGAAGCACGAAACGACTCTCAGAACTGCGAGAAAAAAAGAAGAAGAAAGACGGCCAGACGATGGCATCGGTTATGAGTGAGATCTGTGGCCCAAACAAGGCGTAGGTCGACGGCAATCTTGCATGCTCGCGTTGCACGGATTCTCTCTCATGGTTGGTGCCATGCTGTACGAGGGATTGACCTGGCATTTCTTTTTTGCTTTTCGTGTTACATGTCGTACAGAAGAAGTGCTTGAGTTTTTAATTTTCTTTTCTTTGCATCTCCCTACCTGTTCTTTTCGAACCTGACCCATGTTCCGTCCCGTGGCGGGAGTATGAGAAAGAAGAAGAAAGAGTGCGGGCATGGGAGCCCATGAAGAATGGGCCGTGACAGCGGGAAGCTTGGAGAGGTTATTCAGTGGACAAACGCTGTGAAATTCAAATCCCCGACACGGGTCGCATACCGAGCTCACCGGGATAATAGCTCAGCAGAGGGCTCGGTGAAATCTCGGTTGGTTGATGTGATCTCGAATTCCAACCCGTCTGGAAACTGCCATCCGGGTCCTCAAACTGCTCATGTCAGACTTTTTCACGTGCCAGATCCACACAAGCTCCGAGCTTTCCCTCCTTCACCGAGCTCACCGAAGTCACCGAGGACCCTTCCATCTCCACAAACCTCCTCTTCCCTCTCCCTCTCTCTCCTCCATCCCCAAAACTCCGCCGCAGAAATCATCACACCCGTCCGTCCGACTTCTACAAGCCATTGCGCCACCACAATGGCCACGATCCCCTTTTTACCTCGCTAAAAACACGTCATCGCCATCCCTCGTCGGTTCCAACACGAAACTTCCCCCCCCCATCATCCCACGATGCTCGCCCGCACCCTCCGCGTCGCGGGCGCGAGTCCCGGCTCCTCCGCCGCCGCACGCGCTCATCAACAACAGCAGCTCCGAACAGCTTGCTCCTCCTCCTCGTCTCCCGGCCCCGAAACCCTCCCCTCAAGCCCTATCCGCGTCTTCCGCTCCGTCTCGGCCCTCCGCACCTGGCGCCGTCCGCACGTCGTAAACTACCGCTCCGTCGGCCTCGTCCCGACGATGGGCGCCCTGCACGAAGGCCACCTCTCCCTCATCCGCGCCGCCGCCCGCGAGAACCACCACGTCGTCGTCTCCCTCTACGTCAACCCGGCCCAGTTCGGCGCCTCCGAGGACCTGGACTCGTACCCCGTCACCTGGGCCCGCGACGCCGACGTCCTGCGCGACCTCGACCGCGAGCTGGCCGACGACGGCGCCAACCTCGGCCGCGTCAGCGCCGTCTTCGCGCCCACCACGGCCGAGATGTACCCCTCGGGCTTCCCCGGCCAGGAGGTCGGCAGCAAGGGCAGCTTCGTGACCATCACCCCCGTCGGCGAGGTCCTCGAGGGCGCCAGCCGGCCCACCTTCTTCCGTGGCGTCGCGACGGTCTGCATGAAGCTTTTCAACATCGTCCAGCCCGAGCGCGTCTACTTCGGCCAGAAGGACGTCCAGCAGACCGTCATCATCCGCCGCATGGTCGAGGACTTCATGCTGCCGACCGAGGTCATCGTCGGCGAGACGATGCGCGAGGCCGACGGCCTCGCCCTAAGCTCGCGCAACGTGTACCTCGGCGAGCGGAGACGCAAGGCCGCGACGGTTCTGAGCCGCGCCCTCAGGGCCGCCGAGGAGACATATCGGCAGGGCGCGCTCGACCGCGGGGCGATTCTCGGCGCCGCGAACCAGGTCGCCGCCGCCGTTCTGTCGGAGCAGTCGAAGCTGGCGCCCAAGGACAGGGCCATGTTCGAGGTAGACTACATCTCGCTGGCGGACCCGGACTCCATGCAGGAGATCAACACGGTCGTGCCGACAAAGGGCGGGATCCTCAGTGGCGCAGTCAAGATGCTGCCGGTGGAGGAGCCGCAGCCGGGCGAGGACCTTGGCCACAGCAACGGACCGGCGGTGCGACTTATCGACAACATCATTTTCAGGCCCAACCAAACAAATGCCCAGTAAATAAATAAATAAAAAGAAAAAGCTAATCGAAGCCACGGGCATAGATTAGGGAGTTGGGGGGGGGGGGACAACCATTACTAGGACTTTTTATTTAGATTGCATGGTGCTACATTAGACTCCCAAACACCACCCGGGAATGCCATGTTCGACCTTGGAAAAAAAAAAGGATACATCATAATATCATAACGCGCTCTAGGCGTTTACAATAGTACACCATTTACAAGTGCGCGCGGTTCTCCAACGACCGGCGCTTTCTCTGCTCCTTGATGCTCCGCTTGAGATACCGCGCGTCCTCGATGCTCAGCGTCGGCGAGACGCCCTTGCCGTCAATGTTCCTGGCGGCATCGAACAGCTTGCTTCCCAGCAGGTCCGTCAGGCGCAGCACACGGGTGCTGACGGTGGCCCCGTCACGACGGTTCTTGCCCTCTCGTCGGCTCGAGGCGATCTTCTCGGTGAAGTCCCAGAGCCGGCCAGACGCGTTCAGACTGCCGGTTTCGGGGTCGCGAGAAGGGCGCCACTCGGGATCGAGACGCAGGCGCGGAGGGACCTTGGGGTCCTTGGATTTGACGACCTGCAGAATGCCTTCCTCCTCGAACCGTTGGAAGGCGTTTTTCAGCGTCTCCTTGTTGACCGCCTCAAAGTAGCTAAGGTCGCCTTGATGGTAGAGTGTCTTGCCGAGCTGGGAGATGTTAGTCGACTAGACTCGGAAACCCCGTCACATAATTACGCTTACCAGTTGCGCGCTGCCTTGGGCCTTTGCCACCTCGATCCAGATGTCGTCCTTCTGGCCAAGAGGTGGCGTCAGGCCCATCAGAGAGACTGCCGCGAGCCAACTAGCCTCGATAAACGGCCAGATGAGGAAGCAGTAAAAGTCGTAGTTCTCTCGCCCGACGATCCTCTCGTGATCCGAAAGACCAACCACGACAACCTTGCCTTGGGCGTCGCGATCTAGCCTCAAGACCATGTCTGCCTCCAAGTCTCGCAGCGTCTTTTCCAGGTTAGCAGCCAGACCTTCGCTGGGGAAGATGAATTCCCCACGGAACAGAGACGACAAGAACTGGATCTGATCCTGCAGTTCTTGGAACGAGATATCTTGCATGGCTGGGCCGCCTCCCTGCTTGACCTTCATGTACATGGCAGCGCTCACAATAGCCTCCGAGATGAACAGATGAATAGTCATGTTGCGGTAGAAGGAAAGCTGGAAGCGGTCGACGGCGTAGTAGGTGGGTTCTGGCAGGTCTTTTACGACGCCGACCAAGTCTTTACCCAAGACGTCGAGACCACGCTCGATGATATCGGAAAGCGGTGCGTTGCCAAAATGGGCGACTCTGCCACCCTTTGCACGCACGCGATCGGTCAGCCACAGCACGCGACGCTCAAGCTCGGTCTTTCCAACGCCTCTGCCTCGCAAAGTGAGCAGGACGGTGCCGATCAAGGCTGTGGGCATGACCACGGAGACGTCGTTGATGTCGGACAGGACCTTGTAGCCCAGGATACGAAGGAGCTTGTGGCGGATGGCCGTGTTCTCGGGGTTCCGCGTGTCCATGCTGAGACCGGTCGGTAACCTGGACAGCCTCGTGAGCTGCTCGTTGACGAAGCCGCGCAAGCTCCAGGGCTCATGGAACCTGACGTCGACTCTACCGAGCCTCAATGACAACACCGAGGAGCCGCCCGATAGAAAGTCGGCCAAGTTTTCCTTCTTTTTGGGCACGCCCAACAGCTCCGTCACGTAGCCTTCCGTCTCGATGACCTTGTCGTATTGTGTGCTCACGGGGCAGATGATGGCGTCCTCGACTCGGCCAGACAAGATGCTGTCCAAGATGAAGCTGAGAATGCCGAACTTGGGCGGCAACAGCTTCCCCGTCCTCGACCGGCCGCCCTCGATGAAGCACTCGAAGTTGAAGCCGCCCTGCAGCAGAGTGTCGATATAGGTCTGCACCAGGGTCGTGTACAATATGTCGTCGCCAAAGGCTCTCCGAATCCACATGGCGCCGGCATGCTGCAGGAAGCTCCCCACGAGGGGAAAGTTGAGGTTGTCTCCGGCCACGACGACGGGCAAGCCCAGGCCCAGACGGTAGCAAATGAGCTGGAGCGAGACGTAGTCGACGTGTGATCGATGGCAGGGCAGAAATATGATGCTTTGCTTCTTCTTCTCGGCCTCCTCTGCGACCTTGCGCAGCCTCAGAACCTCCTCGCTGGATACGTGTATGCCTTGGTTATAAGCGCGCAGGGTCAACTGAGTGACGAGGTAGTATGCGCTCCGGATGAATGTCTTGCTTTCGAATTTGCAAATCATGTCGTCCGTCATCTTCTCGGCCACCTCTTGAATGCCAGACTCAATGACTGCTCGTCTGCGCGCGCGCTTCAGGTCGAAGTCCTTGTCTTGCTTGTTCAACAGCCCTTCCTTCTCTTCTACGGCAACACGCTTCTCGGCCAGGTCTGCGATGCGCTCCTGCAGCAACTTGGCCGACAGCACAGCTTCCTTCATCTTGTCACTGAAGCCGGGGTAGTAGATGGGTTGACCAATGACATTGTCGTAAGCGCGCCAACCGGTGCCGGAGACGTACAACGAGACTTCGCGGAGGAACCTGGCGTGGAAAGAGACAGATTAGTCTTGTTCTTGGATCGACCAGGGGGCCGAGACGGGCGGCAAGGGCCGGCGCGCGGACGGTACATACTGTAGGGGTTCGGAGCGGAAGCGGGCCATGTGCTTCATCAGAGCCTCCTCCTTCTCGTCATTGCGCGGCTGGGATGGCTTGACGTAGCCGCTAGGCTGGAGGGTGATTTGGTCGCCGAGGATCTTCAGATCCGGGGCCGAATCGTCGTTCTTTGCCATTATCGTTTGAGGTTTGGGGTAGAGTGCGCCGAGGTTAACAATAACAATGATGGTGTCGTTTGAAGGGTATCTTGAGGGGAGGAGGGTATCGATCGTGGAGCGCGTCGTGGTCTTTCCAGTCGTCGAAACCTAGGGCCAGTGATGCTGTTCGTATTGGTGCTTTGCTTGTAAGTTGTCCTAGAGGTTCCGAAGCAGTCCTTCAAAGGTCCCGCGCCATTGCTGACAGGTGGAAGGGCTATCTCGGCTGGGGACCTCGGCATCCAAAAGTCGCAGATGACGTTGGAGAAGTGACGGACCCTTGGGTGGAGGGAACACTGGGAGGCGAGAAGATAGTACTGTATCCGTAGAGAGTGGGTTATGTGGAGGAGAAGGAGGAGGATGCGCCGGACTGTGTTTCTTTTTCCTTCGTTTCTCCTCCCAAAGAAAGAAAGCCGAGTTCGCATTGTCATTGCCCGCCGGGTACTGGGCTGAGTGGACCGTCAAGGTCCCAGCGACCACCAAATGGCCACTGACCCCCGAACACTGACCACTAATTAGCGCCCGCCTGTTACTAGGTACCTACCTAACTTAGGTACTGTCCAGCCGCGGCTTCAGCATGTGAACAAACACTAACCATCCTTGCCGCTGCAGGTGGTGTGGGTCTCCTGCCAGTGGCCACCGTGCAACGCTCATAGCTGCCAACAGTTGGAGAAAAGTACGTACCCTCACCCACCACCACTTGGCACTGATCGAGGAACCTGGACTATTGGGAGGCACTAACATGTAATTTTCCCGCTCGTCAATCTCTATTCGAACCAACCTTTGATCCGTCGCCGTCATCCTTCCTGCAGCCAATCTCTCCTCGCGCGCACTACTCAGACGCCCAGGAAGAGCCCGTCAAGATGGCTCTCTCGAGCCAACCCGTCACGCAGGCGCTGCTCGCGCGGGCGCATTCTCCCGAAAGCGTCAACCGCATCTTCTCGGACAAAATCCAGTACCGCCCGCTCTACCTCCGACCCAGCTCGCCGCCGCCGCCTTCGAACGCCCGCAACGCCCGCCGCAACGCCCGCGAGGAAGCCAAGAAGAAACAGAAACTCAAGCCGAAGCCCCTCTCCGCCCGCGAACGTCACAGGCGCGGCCTGTACGACGTGCCTCGCCGAGGCCAAAAGTACGCCATCTTCGAGCCCCTCCATCGCCTGTGGCTGGGATACATCGAGGAGATACTCGGCTCCGAGCTGTACCACGGCGGGGCTGCCGCGGCCGCGAAGCTGAGTGCGGCCGAGTTTCACGGCGCTCGCGTCGAAGTTTCGCGAAGCTCCTGCCCGAGCAGGGTCGGCATCACGGGCATCGTCATCAAGGATGGCAAGTTCGCGTTCGAGATCATCACGCCCAAGAACGAGATCAAGATTGTGCCGAAGGAGGGGACTTGGTTCAAGTTTGAGATACCAGTCAAAGAACCCGGCGTCGACCCCCAAGCGACCACGGAAGCCTCCCCACGGCGCTTCGTCTTCGAGGTCCTCGGCGACCAGTTCCTCACGCGCGGCGCCGACCGGGCCAACAAAAAGTTTAAGCATCACTACCTAAAGAACCTCTGAAGGGCTACATAAGTCAGTGTTATTTGCATGGTTCGGATAGACCAACGGAAGGAATACCCGGACAAGAGAGAAGCCCGAGCAGCAGAGATTGTCAAGCGCGCATCACCGCCGAGTGTCAAGAGATGTGCACTAGTGCTACGACTTGGATGACCAAGGAAGAAGGGCTGCTGCGGGATGTATCGCCTCGAAATAGCGATGCGGACTCGTCGCTCCCTGCTCCTTGGGAAGGACTCCTGCGTCGGAAACGGTCTCGCTCCGAAAGTAAGCGGATAGTGCCATGCGATGTGGTAGACAACGGACCCTCGGTGGAAAAAGCCATGGAGCAGCTATCCGCTTCAGGGGCGTCACTTACCGAGCCAGCCCGATGGGCAGGAGAGAAGACGGAGGCACGAGGTAGGTCTCGTCTCGTCAGAGCTTAGCGGAGGCAGTACCATTGAGGTACTGAACCTCGACGTTGCTACAGTCATGCCACTGCTGCGGCGGCTGCATGTCTTCAGCCTCTACTGAAGCCGGGATCTGGCAAGGGGCGCCTAGGGCATACGATACGGACCAGGTAGACCGCGGCTGATTGGCATTTTCACAACCATCACCATTACTACACCCTGCCTGACACCAAGGCTGCCTGCCCTCTCTGAAGCTTTCAGACGGCAACAGCGACTGACCGGTCTGCGCCGCGTGTTCCCAGTCAACATTATATAGGCGAATAGGTGCCTGTTGCATCATAGGTACATGAAGATACAAATCTAAAAGAATGAACCCATTCAGTAACTTTGTCAGCACTCGTTAGAAAGGTGTCGATGCAGCCACTGCTTGACGAGTAGTTCTCATACCAGAGTGCAAACAGCGGCTTAGTGGCATGTGGCTTCTGCAGCCACCAAAGAGCACAAATGAGAAGCAGTTTGAACGACTGTAAAGAGACAACCAATCGTGTTTGCGAATGCAAAACTAAAAGAGATGGTGGTGAGGTGACCATTTACATCAATCAGTTGATGAGATTTCTGATAGTTAGGGAAAATGTCAAAAATATTTACGAGCCCTCGTTATGGCGGGATTTAACCGCTGACACTCCCCGAGGTGGGCTCGAACCACCAACCTCCAGATTAACAGTCTGACGCGCTAGCCAATTGTGCCATCGGGGATGAGATGCTAGTTGATGGAAGAGAGGACAAAATGAGAGTCTATTATCCCATGGAAAATGGGGTAAATGGGGGAGTGCACCACGCAGAGCCCCCATCCTGACCAACCTCTAGGACTTCTGCTGTTTGTCCTCCCTTCATCTCTTGGAATAGGTGGGTTGTCAATTGATGGCTGAAGATGTCCAACATATCCGAGAACAAACCAGCATGGGAAACAAGCCCTCAAGACATATAAGGACTCGTTCCTGTTCTGATTGAGAAATTGACAGAGTACAATGAGAACTTGAGCCACGGTGAGTGTTCAAACGCCCAGAGGCAAGTCGCCTTCTCCCGGTCTGCTAGACAGACGGATTGTTCGAGCCACTTGACGCGCGCACGACATCCTGCAAAAGGGAATTCCACAGGAGGCCTTCGCGCAAAATGGAACCGTATCAGGTCACGCACAGTGAAGGGGCGCCCCCCGTTACATAATGGCGGCTACCTGCCTGGAGAAAAAGAAACAGAAACGCGACGCGTGCGACCGCCGCTACCGACGGATGACATCAGTACCCGATCAGTTTGGACCTCGCGCGTGCCTCTTGAATTTCACTTTAGGTAGTGAACGTCTTCTTCTTCTTTCTCCTCCTCCTCCTCCTCCTCCTCCCCCTCTGACTCGGTCTACATCCTTGTCACACATTGCACAACTTCAATTGACCTCGTTGCCCCCCCGTCTCTACTCTCAAGCCGCGTGAATCAACCGCATAACATCACCACAGGCTACAGCCATGGTTACCACGAGAAACAGAGATCGCGCCAACAGCGCCACCGAAGCAAACACCAAAGCGGCTGCCACTGCTACTGCAGGCGACAAGCACGGCATCGAGGAAGATGCTGCCGCTGCTGCTGCTGCCGCCAGCGGGCCTCCCGACGCCAAGCGGGCAAAGAAGTCTGACGATGTCGACCCCACTCGCCAGACGACCTTGGAGGAGACGTTTGGAAAGCAGGATACCACAGAGCCCATAAAGGCAGATGACGCGCCGGAGCAGAACAAGGAGAACGCCGACGTGGCGATGAATGATGCCGGACAGGCTGAGGAGCCGACGAAGGAAGAGGAGGCGGCCATGGCCGAAAAGGTGGAAGAGGCAGAGAAGGCCGAGGAAGCGGACAAGCCTGAGGAAGCAGACAAGCCTGAGAAACACCAACCCCCCCAAGAGACACCCAAGACGGAAGATAACACGACAAAGCCTGCTGGTGGCGAGACCGCTGAGCTCACCCACGAAAAGTCCAAGGTCCCCTCCAACATACTCGAAAAGGGCATTGTCTACTTCTTCTTCCGTGGCCGCGTCAACACCGAAAAGACCGAGGATGTCGATGACATTGCCCGCAGCTACATCATCCTACGCCCCATGGCCACGGACTCCAAGCTTGGTGACGGCCCCATTGGCGACGCGGGAAACACCCGTCTGCTTGCGCTGCCAAAGAAGGTTCTCCCCGAGAGCGGCAGGGACCGGTTCATGGCTTTCGTCGAAAAGTCGGGTACTTCCTTCAAAGAGTTGAAGGAGCAGTTCTTGTCTGGTGCGGACAACCAGACCAAGGCCGGGACGTCACATTCGCCTGCCGCGACGCCTGCCGGCGAAGGAGTCTATGTCATCACGTCGACTGGCCGCGAGACCCATCTCGCATACATGCTGACTCTGCCCTCGGACCTCGGCGAGGTTCAGAAAGAACTTGGGCTCAAGGAAAAGGGGAGCTTCATCCTGAGCACCAAGAACCCTTACAAGTCCGGTCCTGCTAGTGCGAGCCTCCCGGAGACGCCCGACTTCCCAGACAAGTAAGCAGCTGCTTCAGTTTTGACAACCCTCTACCCCAATTCCATGCTAACACACGTCGGCAGCATCAAGGACCAGTTTCGCGACCTTCGCTGGATGCCGACTAAGCCCGAGCACCTCGATTACGCCAACGCCCAGGTCCTCTTGATTGGCGAGTCTTCGGGTATTGAGAAGGCCGTCGAGCCAAAGAAGAAGGATGTCAAGCAGGGCAACGACGACCCCGAGGCCGTCCTCCAAGAGATCGAGGACGAGGACACCAAGCGGATGGAGCATCTCTCGGGCGACGACTCGGCCTCCATCTTTGCTGATCTGCAGGCTCGAGCCAAGGACTACCCACAGCTGCAGACTACGTTTTGATGGCCTGCCGCTCTGTTCTTTTATCTGTCTTCTGTCCACGGTAATTACGTGTCAACAGGATGGTGCCATCTTGGTCCATGTGGACGGACACCTCTGGCGCATTGCATCAGGGGTCCTTTCCTAATGACTTGTGCTTATTATGGCAGCTCGGGAGTTCTGTGGTTTGAAAAATAGCTAGAAGTATGGCACGAGCTGTGTCATCGTAGTCGGAGTAGCTTAGTAGTGGACTACATAATTACTATGGCTAGCCAGAAAGGCTGTAACCAGTTTTTCTTTTTCTCTGGTGCTCTGTGCAAAGTCTGTAGCAAACATGAGCTTTTGTATAATCAACTTAACACCAGGAAGAGGCCTTAATTATATAATAAAGTGACTAGGCCAGACGAGTAATCTCCCTTTCAAAACTGCAATACTTGTGACTCAACCGCTGAATGGAACTCTGAGTATGTTCCTAACCGTATTATGCTTTACGATACGTATAAGTCAGGCTCCCGCTCTTTGCTCCAGATTTTACATTCCCAAAAAGACAACATCTCGAGTCAGAGTTCATTTACTATCGAGTCTAACAGGATAATGTCTGTTTTATTTAGAGATGAGTTTCTCAGACATTGATGTCCTGGCAGTGGTAGTTGACCCAACTCTCCCCTAAAGAGGCAATTAAATCACATCTTGCTTGAACCATGTATTTTACTGCAATCATAGCTGCCTCCATTTTAATTTCTATGTAGAGTCTGGGCCGATAGTCTGTCCCTCCGGTGCCCAGCCGCTGGTTGATGGCGCCAAGTCACAACATCTATCAAGGCGTAATAGTAGTTAAAACAAGCTGGTGGTCGGGAGTTGTGAAAAAAAAATTGACTTTTCTGGTAATGCAGCATATTGAGTAGCTATCTAGGAATACAAATTATCAGCTGATTAGACTGTCCCTCCCTCCTAAGTTGACCTGTTGGACGTCTGGGTCGCCCTCAAGGTCCGGTGGCCCCTCGGATCATCTCCTGCTCTCCGCGATAAGCTCCTCCACCACATCCAACTTGGTCATCTTCTTGAGGTAACCCTCCATCATGTTGCAGGGCATGGAACTGGCGAGCCGGGCCACCGTCGCGCTCTCGCCCTTCCAGATGACCGTCGGCGGGTTCTTCCCCAGCAAGAGCGCCGCCACCTCGCCGGCCCACCGCTCCGGCGTGACTCCCCTCTCGACGAGGCCCTGCTGGCTCATGGCCTTCTCGACGATCTCCCGCGCTGGTCCGTATATCGAGTCTGCCGGCAGCCCCTCGGCCTTGGTGTTGACGTTGTTGTTGGAGATCATGTTGGTCCGGACGCCCGCCGTCTTGAGGTCGACGACGCCGATGCCGAAGGGCGCGAGCTCGAGGCGCATCGTCTCGGACAGCATGGCGAGGGCGGCCTTGGACGCGTTGTAGATGCCCTGGAAGGGGAGCGCGGTGACGGACCCGACCGAGGTGTGGTTGACGACCATGGCCCGGCCCGGCCCGCCGCCGCCGCCGCCGCCGCTTGTCGTCGACGTCGACGACGACGACGACGAACGGGCCGAGGACGTCGCAGATTGGAGGAGCAGGGGCAGAAAGGCCTGCGTGACGGCGATGTGCCCCCAGACGTTCTGGTCGAACAGCGCCCTCGCCGCGTCCAGCGAGGCGTCGGCGATGGGCATCGTGTAGCTGCCCGCCGCGTTGTTGACGAGCATGTCCAGGCCCTCGCCGCCGCCGCCGCCGTCCGAGAGGGAGGAGGAGACGGCCTCAACGGCGGATCGGATGGAAGACGCCGACGTCACGTCCAGGGGGATCGTCCGCATGCCCTGCGCCGCGAGCGGCGCCAGCTTGGACGGGTTCCGCGCCGTCGCGTAGACGCGATGCCCGGCGTCGTGGAAGACGGTGGCCAGAGCCGCGCCGGTCCCGCCTGGGGAGCACCCGGTGATCAGGATGTTGAGCTTTCTCGGTGAAGACATGGCTGGTATTTCGGTTTCAAGGGGGGGGAAGGGGGGGGGGGGGGGGGGGGAAGGGGGGGGGGGGAGGATGGACTCTGAGCTGTTGACGAAAACAATGGCTGCGGGTTATTAGGTGAGACGGGTTTGGAACTTGGACGAGAGGGGTGAAATGCCAGGCTGAAGTCTGAAATGCTTGACAACTGAGATTGAATATGAGCACCACGCTGGAGGGACAAGAGGTCTTTTAATCAAGACTCCTTTCTGTTCCCCTATGAAGATGTCCGCCAATTCATCAATGTCCGGCCAACACCGCAGAAGTCTAGGCTTACTACCCAAGACATACTCGTTGGTTGCGAACTTGCGGAGGCGTGTTCTAGAGTGGTGACCTGTTTCTACACACTCCACAAACCCCCCCTACTGAAATGTCTTAGATATTTCCGCTGGCGTTTTGTTCTTCGCTAATTACCTACTTTGAGGTTGTTTGGTTGACGAAGCGGATTTTGCCTGGCGCGGACTTGCGGACTTTCACTTTGCGAAGCTGACATGCCAATAGACGCCCGCCCGTTCTAGGCCTAGCCTCCCTCCCCCCCCCCCCCCGACCAACAAGGGATATTGTATGTTAGCGGCAATCCTCTTACATCTCCACGAGCGAGGCGGAGGTGAAGGAAGAGGCACAGACAAGGAAACCCCCAGATTAATAGTGGCCCTTCCACAGACACGAAGAGTGACTCGGCTTTTTTAGTACTTGACTTGCTAAAGCATCATCGTTGATGGATGGTCCGTGATGGTTCCCATGATGGCAGGGCAGAGTCCAGACCAGCATCTCATGAACTGGTCTCGACAAGTTCAAGATGAGTTCCATCAGAAAACATGCCATTGTACGATGATGCTTGGACGAGGGGGGGGGGAGGCTGAACTGGCTTTTTACTTCCGAATATTTGTAAACTCTCCTCAATATTCCCTCAATGTTTTCGTCCGACTCCCCAGGGCCGAACGGTCGATACACGCCTTGGTCTCACCGTCGTCGTCCCCGCGCAGGTTTATTACACGAACCCACCTCGCAACGCCCTCCATGTCGCCGAGCGTTGTGCTGCTGCCGCTGTCGTCGTCCGGGGCCGTTCTGCTGGTTCTGCTGGCCCGGCCTGAAGTTCCGTCCTCATTTCGTTCGGCCATGGTCGTCGACTCTTCGTAAACAGGGGACCGGACGACGCACCGTCGGCTTCGACGGCGCCCCTGCCCAGCCTCTTCTCGATCTCGTGACTCGTCCCGCTGGTCCGGGCCGCCCCGTCAGGTTGGCCCGGAACAGTCTCTGCATGTGCTCGCCGATCGGGAGGACGGACCGCGAAGAGATCCGGGAGTAGCTCTGCGTCTTGTTGTCCGGGAGCCGGAGCCCGAGGTCCTAGTGGCTGTTGAAAGCAGTTGACACAGGTTGGGATGCCGATATGTATCAGGAAATCTGTTGCAGGAGCAATAAAATGTATAAGGCGTTAATCGCTGCCCGCAAGTAACGGCGTCGTTTCTGCGACAGAATCCAAATCCGATTCCGGAACCGTAGCATTTCGCCGTCCTAGAGTGTAGTTAGTATGTATTTCATAAAAGACTAGTTGTAATTACAGCGAGCTCTTACTCCATGTGCCCTCAAAGAGATAGTAAAGATCAGTAGCTTTAGGAGGAACTGTCAAGGTAATAAGAGTCTTCCTGCTGCGGAAACGGCTGCTCAGAGCCCAACCCCTATAATGACGTTCTTCGCCATTTCTCGTTGGTGGCTCTTGGAACTTTGCTTCAAAGTTGACCCAAACATCTCGCTCGAACCAACTTCTAACATGTAGCTCAAGGAAGACTTTAAAACTTGCATGAAGTGGGGTGTCAAGATCACCCGAGTCTATATCAAAGGGATCGAAAAGCGGTGCTAGACCATCCAATCTCCAGGCGCGGTAGCGTATCGCGCGTAGAAGACCTGATCCTTCCCAAGTGCGTAAAGGGATTTCCTTAGTGGTTGGGATGGGTTCTTCGCCTACATAGAGGTTTTCGGCGATAAGGCTTGTGAGATCTGGAAGATCAAAGGGACGACGTGGCGTACGAAAAAGTCGTCCTAGCGACCAGCTCTCAGCAGCTGTCAAACCAGAAGCTAGAGCAAGAAGCAGTATGACAGCCCAACGCATAATGTAGAGGTTGAAAGGAGAAGAGTTTCTTTACTTAGTAGAGAGAGATCCGTAAAGTAGAGAAGCATTGATAAGTAGAGTATAAGTGTTCTATGCATAAAGCACAGCTATAGGGCTCTATATATATGATAACCTACTATGTACAAATATCAAAGCATTAAAGGCACCGAACTTAAATTAAAAGGCCACAATGGGCGTAGCTCAACACAGCTTTCCCCAGACACGCGAACTCGAAGTGCCCGTATCTCCCACCGAAATGCGTTCAAAAAGAAGAGTGAATAGTTCAAGCATTGCATATTCCCCTACTTCTAAAGTATTCTTGTTGAAGATTTAGTAATTTTGCTGCTACATTACAACTGTTGGCATTGATAGTACGGGGAGGGTGAATTATTCTGCTGTAAATTGGCAAATTTCATTAAAATTGCGCATCGGCCGGGAGGTTTTTGTTTTTGTTTTGCTTACTCACTGTAGAGTCTGTCTTAAGATAGTTATGCTGTAATGCAACGATTGTCGCCTGCGTTTTTCTGTTATTCGAGCTTATGAGGCATAAGCATAGGGGGAAAAAGAATGTGACGGAGTTGCTGCCAGGAGACCGACGCGTTCTCTGTGATTGTGAACAACGCACACCCCCCCTGAAAAATGAAGGTTGCATGAATTGCCATAATATGCGTGATTTTGTAATAAAGGCTCCAAAAGTATCCACCACCCTGTTGCCCGGGAAGAAGCCCGTGACGGGGACGGACTCTTCGTTGCCGCCGAGCGACCGGGCCTTGCGGGATGCTTCTTCTCGATCTCGTCCCGCTGGTTCTGGGCCACTCGCCGATCGCCAGGACGGACGGGGAAGACATCCGGAAGTATTAGGTAGTTAGGTCTGCGTCTTGCTGTACGGGAACCAGAGCTTGAGGTCTGAGGTCCAAGTAATTAATAGCCCACGGCAGACCAGTACTTGTCGAACTCCGGCGTGCCGTTGCCCTCCTTCGTGGTCACGGTCTCTGGTAGACTGTTGTTACCGGTTACAAGGACAGTTGCTCGTAGGGCACTGGACGAGGGCTTCCTGTTCCACCTCCGACGGTGGCTTAAACAAGGGCAAGTCTGTGGTCATTGACCATTCCGACAGAGTTGAGTTGAGCAATTAGCGGCCGCTGGTTTCGTATGGCCCTCCCCACAGAGTAGCTTTTCGGTGCCAGAGTTCAGTGCGGCAAGGCCATTTCCTCCCATTTCGGTTGGCCTGAGTGTAAACGGCTCTTACGCGGAAATGGATGATCTTGTTCGGCCAGTGGATCGAGGGCCACTGCGAGAAGCGTGAGCATTGCGCCGAGCTTAACGATGACCCAACGCTCCGACAAGGCCCAGTACTGCGGACACCAGGCCGACCATCGAAGCGAGCTGAACATGAATGCAGCGTTTCTGCCGAAAAAGGGGGCACCGAGAAAGCTTTCGATTTCTTGCAACCTTTCATCAGTCGCAGCCGGTCCTGTTTCTCACCCCCTGCATCGTTGCAAGAGGCAAGGAATAGCTTTGGTTTTAGGGTAGGGGAGTCAACTCGTGATCTAATAATTGCCAAGTCTAGTTGCCAGCAAGTATCTTGCTCAGGCTCACAAGTTCTTCCCACCGGTGATCCGGACGGATCTCGATCGTTCCCTCTGGCGTCATGACCTTCATCTCCTCCACAGTCCTCGTCCCATGATCGTAGGTGTCGCTGCCGTTCACGAAAGCCACCAGAGTCCCAATCCACTCTTCCATCAAAACTCTCTCGGCCGGGGTTGGTCCATGGGTAATCGCGAAGCTGTCGAGGGAGTATTTAACAATTAATACCGTCTTACAAGTCGGGAGAGAGAGAGAGAGAGGCGAGAGAGAACTTACTTCCAAACGGGCCTGTCCATGGAATGTGACACTCCGTACGAAGCCGGAGCAACCTTTTCGTCAATGAAGGAGAGCCGGTAGGCGATCTGATACCGCCAGACGTCTCGTATGTCGACACCGTTGTCCACCAGCGCCTTCACGAGGGCCCTGGACGGCGCGCGCACCTGTCCGTCGGCCACTATCAAGCCTGGATCTCTGTGTCAGCAACCGATTACTCGACCCTTTCCAACCCACCGGCATTTGTACCGGCATTTGTTCAGCTTACCAAATGCCTCCTGCCAGTCGCTCAGCTTGTCCGACTCTGGGAGCTTGTATTGCTGGATGGCGCGGTCCGTGACATCGGGCGCGTAGTAGTTGGAGATCTGCAGCCGGAGAGCCTCGAGGGTCGGCTCGGTCGGGGGGTTGTAAGAGGCGTACAGGGTCTCCTCGTTGAGGACCTCGCCGATGAGCATCTTGTATCCTCTCTTCTTGAACTCGTCCGCGAACGCTCGGCTCTGCAGGTACTCGACCATGCCGGAGTGGACGAAGACGTCGTCCGTCACCGGCCGGAACGTGTGGTTTTCCAGCCGCGGGATCGCCTGCAGGAGCTCCTCCGCGCTCTTCTCCCGGAGGACGGCCAGCTTCCGGTCGCTCGGCAGCCGCGCGTCGATGTTGAAGAGGGCGCACAGCTCGTCGAACTGGCCGCGGACGTCGGCGAGAGACTTTGGCTGCGCGGGGATCGCGTTCGAGTCCAGAAAGACGCGGCGGTACAGCGAGCCGCCGTCGCCCGCCGGCCTGCGGAAGTCGTACAGCATCTGGGACTCGACGCTGTACGCGCCGGCGCTCCGGCCGGCCAGCGTGATGTTGAGCGGATCCCCGCCGAAGCGGGCGATGTTGTCCCTCACCCACTCGGCGGCCACGCGCTGGTCCCACAGGCCAAAGTTGCCGCCCGCCTCGCCGTGGCTCTCGTCCAGGAGGTCCTCCCCGGCGAGGAAGCCGAACACGTTCAGACGGTAGCCGATGGCCACGACGACGGCGTTGAGCCCGCCGGTGGAGATGAGCTCGGTCGCGTCCATCCCCGGCTCGTGCGAGGCGTCGCCGATCTGGAACCAGCCGCCGTGGATCCAGAGCTTGACCGGCCACTTGGCGTCCTCCTCGCCGGCCTTGGGCACCGGGGTCCAGATGTTGACGAACAGGCAGTCCTCGCTGTACGTGTTCTTCCCGCCGTCGGGCTTCACGACGCTCCAGACCTTTTGGGGGCAGGCCGCCCGGAACTTGGTCGCGTCGTAGGCGCCCCCGTCGCCGTCGGAGTAGGCGTATGACGCGGGAAGCGGACGCGGCTTACGCCATCTGTGTTCGCCAGTCGGCGGCAGGGCATACGGGACGCCGGTGAAGCGGCGGGACTTGTTGTCGAACTGGAGGCCGCGGATCGTGCCCCGGTCGCCCAGACTGAGCTCAACCGGCGATTCCTGGTACGATATGGTATTTCCCATCGTTTCGGATTTCTAGAGTCGTTTATGTATAATACCAGAAAAGTGCTTGGGTCGTTGCAATGATGTCGGATCAATTTCGACGTGATATATGCTGTGATGTGTGATGCAGCAGTCAATCTGTTCGGTCCGGTTTCGGCCACAGAAGTAGACTCCGAGAGGGGCCAAAACCGGGGCCAAAACCGGGGCCTATCCCGAGGTGGGGGCTCTTATCAACCGGTAGTTTCCCGGTGTCGGCCGTTTGCACCGGGCCCTATCGGCAATCTGAACCCGGATCTTGACCGTTGCCTCCGAGACTCCTGTCTACAGTCCAACCTGCAGTTTTTAAGAAAAACCAGTTGTTGTGTAGTATAATTCTCCGTCAATTAGCTAGGAGTGATTGCATACGAGCCACACGTCCACGGTCCTTGTAAAGCGGAAGCCGAGCAGCACAACAAAAATGGGACATACTTGAATAGATTTGAGAAAAGAGGAAGCCCTAACCGATTCCACGGCACCTTTCTACGGAACAGCCGCCTTTTTGGCACCGTTGTCGTCAATATCCACGGGTGTACCCTCGATTGGCCCGTCCACCCTCTTCGGCCGTTCAAAAGGCGCCATGCCCTTCTTGATGGCAACATCATCATCAAACGTCCCACAGATGTCAAAGTCGTCCTGATACCCGATCCTACTCGGCTTCGGTCTGGCATGCCCAGATGGTGATGCCCATCATGGTGACGAAGACGATGAGGTTGGCGATGATGACGGGCACTTTTGCCTTTTCGACCCTGATGAGCTGTTTTTGTTATTCCCACTCGGGGAGGATAGATCAGCATGATGAACGGGATGATGGTGGGGAAGGGAGGCATCCGGGGGCCGGCCGGCTGGCTTACAAGAAAGGGTACCGAGATGAGGTGGAAGATGACGAAGCCCACGAGGTCTCTGGTCACCATGTGGGCGCTCTCCGGGAGTGTGTTCTCCATCGTCAAAAAGTTGTAGCTCCAGCTGCTGAGCATTGCGGAAACGCAAAGACCGCCCAGCCAGGCCTGCGACCCGTACCAGACGATCGATAGCATGATCCGGATGAGCTGCCCGATGTAGGCCCCGTTCATGCCAAGGATGATTCTGGGCGTAGGACGTTCCCCGTTAATTAGCCCCCTTGTTCTTTATGTTCCCTGCGTCTTTGCCAGTAAGCACTTCTATTTACCTTTGAGAGACGGTGAATCCAATGTGCCACTCCGAGCCCATCCAGCCGTTGCCGATTACAAGGAGGCAGATGAGCGCCCTGGCGAGGAGCATGAGGCCCATCGTCTGCGGGATGGTGAGGCCCAGTGACAGGAGAGACGCCGCGCCCGTCCAGGCCGAGATGCATAGGCTAAACGCCCGGGGTTAGCGCTGCATACCTACCTACCTATGTAGCCCATCCGGTTTTTACGTCCCAAAAACCTCTTGTTTGATTCGGTGTTGGTTCCAGACTTACTTGGAGATGGACCCGAAGCCAAGAAAGGCCCATAGGCCCCAAGTCCGCCTGCTCGGGGGAAGCGGTGCGATGTCCGGGTTGATCCATTTCGTCGTCTCGTAGCCGTGCTCATCGTCGTCCCGGACCTGAAGCCTGTCGAGGAGTGTCTTGGCCATCTTGTGCTTTGGGGAGTTGGTTATTGTTGCATTCACTGCCAAAGATGGGGCGGGTTTGCTTGAGTTCAGAGTGCCCGATAATCCACTCGATCTCGGTCTACTAGAGGTCCACGGCCGAGACCTGGGAGAGTAGAAGGATGTATAACGACCAGCGAAGCTGAGCAAGAAGAAGACGACGGCGGCGAGAGGAGCAGACGGCGCTCTTTTACAGGTGGCAAAATGACCGCAATACCCCCCACACGAATACCCTGTAGCTTATCGGATGGTGGTGCGGCCATGTCTGCACGTCGACTTTGTCAAATTCATTGATTCCTGGGCAGCTACATACATAAGATCCCGCGAGGGATCTCCCTCAGTACGGAATTCCCACCAAGGACGACCGCCGATTCTCATTCACTCCGTCATGGCATTGGAACCCCGCACTTGTTCCAGCGGCTTTGTGGTAATCGATCGTCGGCTTGTCTTCTTGGAAGTGGGAGATGGAGAAGGAGACGACTTTTCCTGGCTTGAGGAAGGGAAAGCGGGCGTTGTGTACTGGAAAGAGAGTGACGTCCGCTCGTGGCGTGGGTGAGTGACCGGGGCGTTGCAACAGTGTGGATATAATGTGACAAAGTATGCAGGATACAGGATTGTGCATTAGGTACTCTGGGCTTCCTTCCATTGGCCCGCCTGTTGCAAGATTGTAGAGTCTCTCTGGGCGAGAGACCTCGTCGTTCACTATCAAGATAGCTTCTCGTGATCTAATGACATTGGCGTAGATAGCCGCCAACAACCGTGCCACAACGTGGTGAACCCGAGACAACGGTTAAAGGGCTGGGTCACCCGCGGGGGGCTGTTCAACAACAGGTTGAGCTTGCAGAGAAGCCTGTTTAACGTCAACGAGCCCTCTCTGAACTGGCCAGCTGTCCGGTTCCGAGATTCATGTTCTCTCCTACGACTACCTATGGGCTTCCACGACTCGAGGCGCACTCGGAGGGAGTCTGCCTGGAGGGCCGGGTCTAAGTACCCAACGTCCAACTAACCTTTGACACCGACGTCCGGCTGCGGCGGTGATGACGATGATGCAGACGATGTGTATTCGGGGCTCGGAGTTCGGGTACCGCCGCCGCCGCCGTCCAGGAGGGTGACAGAGATCGCTTCTGGCGGCAGGATGCGTCCGCGGACCTCCTCGGCCAGGGTGCACAGCTCCTCCAACAGCGGTAGGAGGGTCATGGTGTACCCCGAGCAGGCGGTCGGGCTTGGCCGGCTCGCTCTCGAGTAAGATATGGCTGGGGACGCGGGGCCGCTGCAGCTGGACCAGCGAGACGATGGGGTCCTGTCGCGCCAGGGCCCGGAGGTAGTACCTCGCGACACAAGAGACGTCTCTGCCGCCGGTCGAGACGTGGTGGCTGATGAGGGAGGCCATGCTGGACAGGACTGTGGGGATGGTAATGGAGAAGAAGTGTAAGATACTGAGAGTGAGAGTGAAAATGAAAATGAAAATGAAAGTGAGAGTGAACGTGAGAGTGAAAGTGAGATGAACGGGAGAGTGTACGTGAGAGTGAGTGATTGAAGTGAGAGTGAATGAGTGAGGTGAGAGAGCGACTCAACTCCTAGTCCCAACAGCAAAAAGAGCGCTTCTTCCAAATAGTGGCTAGAAGGCTTCATGTTCCTGAGGTTTGCGAGGACCTTGGCTCTCCGGTCGAGCACAGGCAAGAGTGCGCCGGACAAGCTGCCGACCTCGTACGAGTACCCGATAGCCGAGACGGCGTCGGCGATGAGGACCGGGTCCCGCTGCATCATCATCACGACCAAGGCGTTCATCTCGCCCACGAACTCGGGACCGACCAGCAGCTCGAAGCCTCGAACGGGTCCCTGTTGAAGTAAAGTTCGATGTGCGGCTGGTCTGCGGCCGGTATCGCCCCGGGCGGGAGCAGCGGAACGGCCCGGGTGTCCAGTGTCACCCTCGGCCGGCGCTCTCCGGCCGTGATCATCTGAAGAGAGAGAGAGAGAGAGAGGGGGGGAGGGGGAAGGAGAGACAGGGCCTGCTAGAGGATGGTGCCGTAGTGGTAAGTCGGGCCCGGACTCCGACTCTACAACATTCACAGCGGGCGGGGCGATGCCACTCGGTGAGCAATACACTCCGTTGCGTTGGCAGCTTTCGTAAATCAACTTTTCGTCTATACGTAAATGTGAAATGCTTACCTATCTAATCTAACTACTTTTTCGCTAGGGAAATTATAAATTATAGACCTATTAACATTAAAATACTATAACTAACGTTGCTATTGCTGTTACTGTTGCTATTACTAGCTGCCTATCTCTTAAAGTAAAGCTATTTAGACCCTATATAAGCTACTAACAGCTGCTTAAAATTATTTACTTACTATCTTAACTAGTAAGACTAAACTTATCCCTACCTAAAGAGCTACAGGAGAGTACTAAAAAGCTGCTTAAGATTACTATCTTAAGCAGGGACTAGGAAGCTGCTTAAAATTACTATCTTAATTTAATAGGGCTTAAGATACTTATAATACTTATAATACCCTTATTAATACCCTTATCCTTTTACTACTAATTAGACTAAATACTAGATTAATTAAATAAATATAGATAATAATAGCGCTAATACTAGATAAGGATAAATAGAGGAAAATAGTATAGATATTAACGTTAATAGAGAAGATAAATAAGGAAATAGCTACTTAGATAAAGTGCTTTCTCTAGACTATAAGACTATAGCGCTATTAATACTTTATAACTAGGTAGGTAAAGAGATACCCTATTATAAGGTAAAGTTAGATAAAGCTAGAGTTCTAGTAGCTTTATAAGCTATTAGAGCTTCTAGTATATTATAATAACCTTACCTTTAATAAGATAAATAATTTCCTATTTAAGTAATTTAGTATAACTCTCTATAAGTTAAATATTAGTAGGTAACTTAAGGCTGCTAATTAGTTATTAAAAAAAATCTATCTAATTACTACCTAACAAGATAAAGATCTTTAGTATGCCTAGTTATATTATATCTAAAGGTATAACCTATAGCAGCTTATATTTATTAATAAGTCTAGTGTTAATAAGTATACTAGCTTATAAAGGATAGGATAGGCGCTAAAAGATCTTAAGGCCTATTAAATAACTATCCTTAAGTGTAAATAATAGTATTAGATCTTACTAGCCTTTACCCTTAATAGTATTCTTAACGTTATAATATACCTAGGGATAATAAATAGTAATAGCTTCTTTATATAATTAATAGAGGGACTACTGCTAAAGTATACTACCTTTCCTATACTAAAGTTAGTTATTATTATAGATAATGTAAGCTTCTATAAGCAAAAGGATATTAAGGAAGCCTATAATGCTGCTAGCGTTATTCTTAAGTTTCTTCCTCTATACTTACTAGACTTTAACCTAATTAAAGAGTTTTTTAGTAATCTAAAGAGGCTATTCTAACAACAATATCCTATATAGGATTAAGATAAGGCTAACAAGTAAGACTTTAAAGACCTATTAGCAGACTATATAGTAGAGGTTAGGTAAGGGATAAGGTAGATAGAGGGATACTTCTAGTACTCTTTTATTAACTTTAAGGGGATAGAGAGAATATTTAATAACCTTATTATTACATAGGATATAGAAGTATATTTTTACTAAGGTAGTATTAAGACTACCTTAGAGGTAGAGCTTTTACCTTAGTTAAAATAGGCTACAGTTAAGATAATTAATAAAAATAACATATTAAAAATAACACATTAAAAATAGCCTTACAGGCCCTCTAATAAAGTAAAGTATCTATAGTAGTACTTATACTACCTATTAACCTCTCTAATCCCCTTATTATTTTCTTTCTCTTTATAAGTTACTACCTAAATCTTCTGTATAGTTAGACTAATCTAACTCTATTAATAAGGTGTTATCTTTAATATAGATTAGATTAGCTACCCCTACGCCTAGTAGGTTATTATCCTTATTGTTATTATTAATATTATTATTCTAATTAAGGTATTAATTATATAGGGTATTTAGAAGGTATTAACTTAGTTAGAGAGCTAGGCTTAATTAATTTTAACTTAGTTAGAGATACAGCAACAAGATTAGAGTTAGCCCTAGAGGTAAGGATATAAATAATAAGCCTATAAAGGTTAGTTAATTAGTAAGTTATTAATAAAAAATATATATACTTACTAAATCTTATGTTTTTAATTAGCTAACTATATAAAGTCCCTTTATTAACTTAGGCCCCTTTAGCTACCTCATTAACTTAGGCCTATTCAGCTGCCTTATTAACTTAGGCTTCTCTATTAATTTAAACTCCTTTACTAACTTTATTTTCTTTAACTCTATCCTCTCTATAGCTTAGGCTGCTAACACGCAAAATTTTACTTAGTTATAAAAGCATATCACTTAAGATTAACAGTCTCTATAACTGCTTATAAAGGCCTTATATATTAATAAAATCCTTAATTAACTGCCTTATTATTTTAATTAAGCTAACTAGTATACTAAGATTAGAGAAGTAAGTTATTAGTAATAACTATATAACTATAAGGCTTAACCTAACTAATCTAAGCTACTTAAAGGTATCTATAGTACTACCCTTACTTACCTATTAGTTACTTTCTTAATTAACAAACTACTTAATAAAATTATTTACTTTAACCTACCTACTTAATAGTAATTTCTCCTTATATTACAGCAGTAATAATAACAGTATTAGATTAGCTATCTCTTTTAATCTTAATTTTAAAGGTGTCTATAGCAGCAGCAGCAGCAGCAGTAGCAGCCTAAGTAGCACTAGATTAATTAGATACTGCTAAGGAGAAAGAGACTAGAGATATTAAGGCTATCTTAACTCTCTATTACTGCTAAAGGATAAGTTAACTACTATATTTCTAGCAGTATTATTACCTACTGCTAGAAAAGCAGTAGTTAGCCTAGCTAGCCTACCTATAGTAGTCTTATTATTTTTACCTTACTTTACTATACCCTTTAATTAGCCCTTTACTATACCTTTTGCAAAGTGCTGTTAGGTAAAGGCTATAACTCTACCTAGCAGAGGATTATTAATACTAATACCTAGCTACTACTTTAATATTACTACTAAATATAGCTTAAAGTTACGTAGTGTAAGTTAGTAGTACTCCTTATTAATAATAAAGCACTAGTTAGTGTTAGGACTTTTTCTACTACTATTATAATAAGTTATCTAATTAGTATACTAATAATACTTTATTAGCTACTAAAATAACCTCTCTTTCTACTTAGCTTACTTAGCTACTTTATTAATTATATTATTTAATAGAGATATAGCCTTCTTTAGCTTAAAGTATACCTTACAGCCTTATAGCTAACTAGTCAGCCTATACAGCTTTTATAACAGTATTTTAGCTACCCTTACTAGCTTAATTACTACTACTACTCTTATCTATACTAGAGTACTTATAGCTAATGTAATTAACCTAGCAGTATAAGTAACTTTAATAGTAAAGAATACCTCTAAAAGGTATTAACTAATTAGCTTAAGCTGCTTAGTAATTAAAGCTTATAGTAGGACTAGCTACTTATTATCTATAATGCTAAAGTTATTATAAAAGTATATAACTAATATCCTTATAGTTACCTTCTTTTTACTAAATTTAATTAATATCTATCTCTTTATTAAGTAGTATTACCCTTAAAGTTAACTTTAAATATAGTTCTTTATCTCTTTTAAAAGCTGCTTTTCCTATTATATATATATAATATTACTAGCTAATAATAACTTTAAACGCTATACAATTTAAAAGGGCTAAATAACTAGTACTAACGCTATACTAAGGAACTTATACTTAATTAAGAAGTAGTAATTTAATTTATAGTCTTTAAGGGATAAGGGTGTAGTTATATTTTATTATTATTATAAGGGTATTAAATTATACTACTATAGACCCTATAATAGGGTCCTAAAAGGATTATTAAAAGGATTATTAAAGGTATTAAACTATATACCTATTTTATAGTTAATAGTATCTTTATAGTTAATAGGGTCTTTAATAAGCTTAAATTAAGGCTTTTAGTAGCTAGGTATATAATTCTTACTAGCTTTATCCTAGGCTGCAGTATTTTTGTTAGTATTATTAACATACCTATATAGTAAGTCGCTAGTTATAGTGAGTTACTACCTCTCCCCTACCTTTCTACCTTTTATATTAGTTAATTCAGCTATAATATACAAAATTAATTAAAATAACTTATTACCCTCTTCTTTATTACTATCCTAAACTACTTTATAGGTTTATACGTTATGTCTAGACTTTCTGTAATTGCTATATTGTTATATATATAGTTTAGTACCTTCTGTATAACCCTCCTTCTAAGGGTTATTCTCTCCTCTAGTATTAACACTACCCTTTTCTACTTATAGTACCTCTACTTTAGTAGTATTAAGTAACCCTCTAAGATATAGTTAGGTCTTTTTTACCCTCTAGCGCTTACTTAATACCTCTATCCCTATATAAAGCTTATAGTTCTTAGCCTTAATAATAGTAAGCCTATAGGCTAACTTACTAATACCTCTAGCCTAGAAGTTAATTACTTTATATATTAGTGTTAGTAAGCTACCTTAATATACTTAGATCTTCTTTTTAAGGGAGGAAGCACTTTATATACCCTCTAGTGCTATAGTTAGTGTCTTTACGTCCTAGGAGCCTTAGCTGCTTAGCTGTGAGGTTAAGGGTGTTAGTGTCTTTAGCTTAAAATCTAAGCAAGAAAGAACTACTTTAGGGTTAAAAAGTATAAGTCCTGCCTATCTAAAACTAGATTATATATTGTTTTTGCCTATTAAGGTAAAGAATACTGCTTTAAAGGCAGGAAAGAAGTTATCCTTAGTAATATATAAAATCTATATCTATATTATCTTCTTAATTTCCTTACTATATAAGTACTTTAATAGGCTAAAGCACTTAATATTAAGAGGCTAGAGCTTATATAATAAGTAAGGAGGTATATAAAGAGTAATAATACTTTATTCCTTATAGTATTTATTAAAGTTAGTTAATTTATAGCTATTATAACTATTAAGGATTAAGAGGTAATAAGAACCCTTTATATAAGACTTTATATACTAATTAAAGTAATTTAGCTAATCTAGGCTAATATTATTTATTATCTATCTATTTTTGCTTAGATAGATATACTATATAGCTAGGAATTAGCTATTAGTATACTAAGAGAGGAGGTAATATTTACCTTTTATAATAATATATAGAGGTATTACCTAGCTATCTATATATATACCTTAAATAATAGAAACCTATTCCTAATTGCTAGGCTGCTTTATATAAGGCCTTCCCTTATAGTTAGATATTATAATAACCTTTATATATAATAGTATTCCTATTAGGAACCTAGTTTTATTAAAATTATAGATATTATTATTAAGTATTCTATACTTTATAATTATATTTTGCATAAGTATAAACTAGCCTTATATAATTATAGGATCCTTAGCTAAGGCCCTCTAATAGTTAATTTAATATTAAAATTATATTTTTAATTTAGGGATATATTATATAAAGTTCTCTGCCTATTAGGGTCTAGTATATATCCTATTATATATATTTAGGAGTTTGTTAGCTATTTCTTATATATCTTCTTATTATAAAGGGAACCCTTAATTAATTAGGTTAATAACTTATTTAATAATTACTTCCTCTTTAGTTATAGTTATCTTTATTAAATTTAGTTATCTTTTGCCTTATGCGATACGCCCTATGCGTTAGTCGCATAGTGTTATTTAGGGGACCTTAAAGGTTAAGGCTGCTTTTTAAATAGACATTTTTAGGTCTTTTTTAATAGCTTAGATAGTAAGGATAATGCAACTTTTAATTAAGGAGGATTATATATTTATATATAGAGAAAAGTTAGTGTAAAGGTAAAAGAGGTAGAAAGGAAGGAAAAGTAGCGACTTACTATAACTAGCAACTTACTATATAGGTACGTTAGTATTATTAGTATCTTTAGTACTTTTATTAAATATACTAATTTTATTACTTTTACTATTATTCTTATTATTTATATTATTTTTATTAACCTCTTTATTAATAATATTATCTTTATAGCCTTAAGGCTTTTACTACCTTATAGCCTTCTTCTTCTTTATAACCTTTATAATTAGGCTCTTTAGCTTTAATAGTATTAATTATAGTGTAGCTGCTGCTAGTAGTAGCTGCTAAATAATAATCCTTATCTAACTGCTGCTTAGTAGGTTACTAGTAGATAAATTTTAGATTAGCGTTATAGTAATTAAGGCTATATAGGCAGCTATATAAGCAGCCTTTTAGGCTTAGGTACTGTTAGCTAGTAGCGCTAGAGATAGTACCTCTACATTACTAGCTGCTGTAGGTTTATTAGGCTTTTTCTACAGCATCCTGCTATTATTAATATTAATTAAAGCTATTTAGACACTTAAGTATACGTAAATTAAGGTATTTTTATGTGTTAGGCCCCCTATACCCTTAGGGCAGAGGGCAGTATATTGCATTTCACATTTACACATAGATAAAAAGTTGATTTACAAAAGCTGCTAACGCAACAGAGTGTATAGACAGGGGTTTCTTAATTTCATCTCATCAGATCATCTCGGTCTCGCCATGTACCAGCACAGATGTATGCTGTGTGATGGGATATTATAACAACAGGACTCACTCGACACACTGCGTTCGGCCATGTATGGTGTGGTCTGTAGGTGAATTATACGGTAAACGACCATGACGAGTGCCGCGACAACCCATCAATAATTCTCTTGATAAGCCAGTGCAAATCTCCCCCGCGGTAATTACTCTCCTCGAAGCAGTCGTTTGCCCCCAGATACATGTATCCCAGTCTTCGCTGTAACCTAACCGAAGCTGAGCTTCAACTCTTAAGATCACAACCCTGGGTGCCAGGGTGCCTGGGGAGGTACGCTTCAATCTCGTCGGGCGAAGCACTCGCCACGGATCTGCCCCCCTTAGGCATCTCGCCGAAGACAGAAATTCTGGGTAATGGGCCCGTACCTCATCGCTCCAACCCGCAGTCCGAATCCGGGCCCGATCCGCGTCTTGCCGGGTTTGCCTGTTTTCTCCTAGTGTGGTGCAATGAGTAGGCGTGGCGGCATCCTCTCAGTCTAGACTAATATCTCAGTCTCACCGATCGCCTCGCCGTCTTCACGCCGTCACCAGACAAACTCCTCCACCGGATGCTTCTGCCCCTCCGCGGACGGCCGAGCGAAAGATGCACACAACGGCGGTGGGAAGGAAGCCACAACTAGAGCCAGCCTAGCTCAGCCCGGTCGGTGGCTGATCCCACCACCGCCCGACTTGGCAGTGAGACCGATGACATCAACGCCGATCGGGGGTTGTTGGTGTAGGTACGCTGACAGGCTGATACGGTAGGCGTCCGCTGCTGGCGACCATGACCAGCTAGCCCGACCAAGGGACCGCCTTGGCTGCGTATAGGAGCCACTCGTATTGCCCAATTGGGACGAGGTGGTGCCTCTGCTGTGCCACAGACGATGTCATCTAGCGCCGTGGCCCGTTTGCCGGTTTGGTTCGATGTGAGGCGGTGATGTCCTCCGTGATCATCCCGGGCGAGGGATTCGGTACGTCTACGAATGACGTTCTGGTGGTGCTACGTAGGCCTACGTGCTGGAGAAATAAAGCTTTGGGAAGCTCCCTTTCTTTTGACGCAATGAATGCTGAATTTCTCTGTTGCATCACAACCTCTTCAAGCCTCAACTCAAGTGATAACCCAACTCAGTAATATTTGTCTGGCTCTCTTCAGTCAGGACTCAGGAGCCCATTGCCTAACACCACACTTCAATACAATCCATCTTCTTAATACCCTAATCACAACTACCAACATGCCAGCCGTACAAGTCGACACTGCAAAGGCAGCACGTGAGGTGGCCAACCTCGTCGCCCGCGTCACCAACAGCCGCACCAGCAGCGTCAGCAGGACGGCCAGGACAGGCATGAGGGCCATCGGCGGCGGCATCATCGCCGCCATCGTCATCGGCGGCGTCATTTTTATCGCCCTCCTCGTCGTCGCCTTCTGCCTGGTCCGCCGCCACAAGAGACAGAGCGTCCGGCGCCAGCAGGAGATGCAAAAGTACTACGGCGACAACCGTTCCAGCATCGGCACCGCCGACCCGGGAGCACCGGCACCGGGGCAAGCCGGGTACGGGAATGCCGGCCAGACAGGCGGCTACGGCTATAGCCAGGGCACCGGCTACGGTTACGCTCACACTGCGCAGCCGGGACAGGCCGGGTATGGTGTGCCTCCCATGGCGCCGGCGCACACGGCGGACCATGGCACTCATGCGAAGTAAATGGTGGATCGAATTGACTGGATGAATCTAAATGATCGAATAAAGGATTGGTTGGCCCTGATGAGGAACAAGAGGCCGTGTATTATGCGTGGACAAATGTGTACTATAGTGCGATACCCCAGAATTAGTTGTACGAGTTGGGTTTATAAATGATTGAACGTAAAGAGAAAAGCATCAGTGTTTTGCCCAAGTCAAGACAAGTTAATAGTTGTGATATGATTCTGGGTTGGGGAATGGTGCTCTTACAACTGAGCATACACTCACCCGTTTTACTCATTCTATCCGATCTCTAGATTAAGGAGAAACAAACAGATTTAAGTCAATAGTTAGTATTATATGCCTGGTCACACATCATACATGGAGCTGATAGTGGTTCACGGCGATGTTGAAAAAGGGCCCTACTGGATGGAGTCTTTTAAAACAAAAATAAACTGGTAATAATTTGGTATGCCGATGTAGGCCGGGCCTTTTTATAGCCAACAGTAAAACGCCGCCCATATGCTACGAAAAGATGCTACTCCGATGCCATCAAACATGGGGTTCCTCGAGATATCTCCCCGGGTCACATGCAACGTGTAGAAAAAAATGCGAAATCCCCTAGCTCACCAACTACCCTCTGCCCAGGGACACGCTCTCGGGCGAGGCGCCGCGATAGGCGCTGTCGGACAGCATCTTCTCCTGCTCCTTGCCCTTGTCATCCGTGTTCCACTCGGCGTGGGGCACCGACATCCAGCCCCAGACGGCGACGGCGCTGAGGAGGACGACGACGGTCAGGATGCTGGCGCCGGCGCGGTCGCCGGAGGTGACGGGGGAGAACGCCCGGTAGGGGTCCGAGTTGAGGCCGGCGTCGGGGTCGCCCGGGGATATGCCGCCCGTCTCGTTGGTGGCGGGGGGTTCGACCTCGAGCAGGCTCAGGACGGCGGCCAGGACGTTCATGGCCTCGCCGGCGCCCGAGGTGTGGTCGACGGCCGGGTCGACAAAGACGCCGCCGGTCCAGTAGAAGCCGCAGACCCGGCCGGTGGCGCCGCCGGTGCACTGGCGGATGGCGGCCGCCGTCGAGTTGCGCAGCACGGGCAGGATGAGGTCGCGGGACGAGGGCACGAGCTGGGCCACGACGCTCATCCAGCGGTGGAGGTAGCCCTTGAAGCTCAGCATGTCTTGCGAGCAGCGGCCCTTTTCGAACTCGCAGGGGATCTCGTAGGCGGCGCCGTCGGCGAAGAAGTCGTCGATGGCGCGGTTCGCGAGGGCCAGGGTGCGGTCAAGCCATTTTTGCTCTCCCGTCTGGGGGTTGGGTCGGTTGGTTCGAGGTTAGCCTTTCTTCTTCTTCTTCTTCTTCTTCTTCTTCTTATTCTTCTTCTTCTTCTTGTTCTTCTTCTTCTTCTTGTTCTTCTTCTTGTGCCCGAGCTGCTGGGGAAAGACTCACGTAGTTGGCCATAAAGGCACAGCCCTGCATCAGGACGCCAATGTTGTATGTAAAGGTGGCCTTGAAGACGTTTGTGCAGTTGAAGGGGACATGGCCTCCGTCGTACACCTGAGTTGATACACGGGGTCATGTCAGATTATCCAGGGCTTATCATCATGCCACACATATACATGTGGTCGACTCTAGGTGATGGGGGGGGGGGGCAACAACCGGACGGACTCACCCTCCAGTTCTCATGATCGATGTAGTTCACGGCCCACATCCAGTCCCAGGTCTCCTCGGCGTAGCGGGCGTAGGTGTCGTTGCGGGTATAGCGGGCCAGGCGGGCGCCCATGTTGAAGAAGATGCCGTTGGAGATGGTGTTCTTGTAGTCGTAGCCGACGTTGGTGTGGGGGACCTGCCAGCGCAGGCCGCCGCCGCAGGTGTCGTCGTGGCGGCCGGGGTCGGCCTGGGTGGTCCACACGGCCTGGGCGAGGGCGAGCCACTGGGCCTTGTCGGAGGGCGGGTTGGGGAACTTGTTCTCGGCGGCGAGCATGGCCGTCATGCCCCAGAAGCCCTGGTCGTCGTTGCCGAGGGAGAGGGTGTGGTTCCGGGGCATGTAGTCGCGGTTCTCGCCCGTCTGGTGCAGCATGCCCTCCGTGACGACGGCGTTGTAGCTGTCGTCGCCCGTGTAGTACCAGTAGTCGACGTAGGTGCCCATCATGGCGCCGCCCTGCCACCAGTAGTAGTCGCCGGTGCCCGAGTCCGGCGGGCCGGGGAGGATGCCGGGGGTTTTGCCCGTCTGGTTTCCGTCGTAGAACTTCATGAGATCGAATGCGAGCGTGCTTGCGGTCGTAATGATGTCCTCTGTGTGTCGGCGCTTGGGGGTTAGACAAAAACTTGCTCCTCCATCATCGGACGACACTTGTGTGTGTGTGTGTGTGTGTGTGTGTGTGTTATACGCCAAAAGTGCACTGCGGCGCTTGGCTAAGGGGGGGGGGGTTAGATAGATAGATTCATCATACCTCTTGTGTCGATCGAGTAGGCGGCATCCGCAGCCCCGGAGAAGGCCAGTAACGCCACCGGCAGAGCGCCCGAAAAGAGGGACGACAGCATGTTGAGCGAGTGAAATCGGGAGGATGGAGGGGGGGTGAGTAGTGTGTGTGTGTGTGTGTGTGTGTGTGTAAGCCGTTTTTCAGGCTGGAAATCACACGAGTGAAGAAAACGAGCGACAGAGACTTGAATCGAGAATACAGTTGATCAACAGCACATGGCGGGGACCTCGTCCCTGTACTGGCAAGGTGAAGTTGACGATGCGACGATTTCGGGGGGGGGGGATACGACGTAACGGTTCGGTTCGAGAAAGTGACGGAATGACGGCCGGCGGGGGGGGTGTTTGGACGAGATCGAGTCGAGTCAGAATGCTGGCCTTTGTATTGGGATGAATCGCCGGCTGGGGCACACTCGGAGAAGGATTCGATCGATGAATGGGTTGTTGTCAGCTGAAGAGAGCGTTTGTCGCCGTCAAATTCGAGGTCGCAGGCAAAAGAGGATTCGGCTTCGTTGTTGTGTGCTGCGAATGTTGTGTAGTATTCAGACGAGGGAGAGACACGATATGAGAGATCGAGGAGAGGAGACAAGGCAAGGCAAGGCAAGCAAGGCTGTTCAAAAGAGAACCTTGGGGCACACAACCAACAACGAAAGAAGAGGGCTGTGTTGCTTGGGAAATACTATCCAGGTAGAAAGATGGAATAACTATCGAGATAATTGTCAAGATGGAAAGAAGAAATACGTTCTAGGAACGAAGGACGGAAGAGGCGGGAGAGCGACTGGGAACTAAAGCAGGTTTACCGGTGCCAGGAGGGAAAGGGAAATCTGGGGAAAGCATGGCGGGCGGGCGGGCGGCATCCGGGTTGCTTTTGTTGTGTGTGTGAGTCTCTGACGAAAACGATGGATTCCCACTTTGATTCAGGGACCTGGGGCCAAGGGGGGAAGAGACTTGGCAACTTCAGCATCCCGGAGAGGGATACGGAGGGAGGGAGAGAGTGAGAAAGGAAGAGAGAGACAGAGACGGAGAGAGAGAGAGAAGGACGTGATCCTTGCCAGCCCAGAGACGAGACGAACAGACGGTCTTGCAGAGCAACAGGGAGTATCCGTGATTCCTTCGTCCTACTTACTATGTCTGCGATGTACTATAGTCTATTTGCAGTAGCACAGTAGAGGCATGTTCCAAGAAGGACGATGACGCGGTGCAAGACTTGGTTGGAAAAAAGACACTCGACAAACAACAACACCAAGGGGGAAAAAAAAGCCCGGGTCGCCTGGGCATTGGGGCGGTGCACGACCTGCCATCCAATCTCGACTCGTGCTCTCTCGCTGGCGGGCAATGCGTCGCCAAGCCAAATACGAAGGCCGCGGCGGGAATGCGCCCAGGGATGGGGCGGCCTGGGCGAGATGGCTACATCGTATCCGTACTCATAAACCTACTATGTATGTATCCGTACGGAGTACAGAGAATTGAACTCGTACGGATACTCTGGCGAGCCTGGGCGCAAACCCCGTAGCTGTAAGATCACCCGCCGGACTGTCTTGGAGGAACTTGGGGAGTCTTGGAGAGTCTTGGGGGTTTCGTCAGCCAACGCAACGGTGACACTTGAGGAGGTGAGGTGAGGGGGGGCTCGGTCTGTGATGAGTTGGTTGGTAGGGCCGTCCGAGTTGTGCAGTCTTGCAGAGCGTCAGGCTTTGATGAAGTCAACATTAACTAACCTGTGACTGCAAAGAGCCAGCCGGCCCTTGAGACGGGGGTTTGATCCTTAGATTCTCGGAAATTCAACGAACAGACGGCGGAGCTCCTTTTTCTTCTTCCCTCTCTCTCTTCTTCCCTCTAACCCCCCCCCCCCCCCTCACAACCCACCGGGATCAGAATGTCAATGACAGGATGGCCCATGGGTCCGTCCCCTCATTTCAGTCCCAAGCGCTTGGTTAGGTTTAGCGCAGGCCAGCTTATCCTTGCTCCCCAACAGAGGCTGCCGCAACGAACACCATGTCAACGCTGAAATGGAGAGAGGGAGAAAGAGCGAGAAAGAGAGAGAAAAGGGGAGATAGAGAAAGAAAGAGAGAGAGAGAGAGAGACAGAGAGAGAGAGAGAGAGAGAGAGAGAGAGAGAGAGAGAGAGAGAGAGAGAGAGAGAGAGACAGAGAGAGATAGAGAGAGAGAGAGATTTGCGTCTCTGGGGCAAGAAATGCAAACCTCTTGGCACTCATCAAAGAGCATTCATTCCCTCCCTCCCCCTAAATAGCAAACAGCAACACAGCCCCTGCATAACCACAGCCTCCCCCCCCCATCATAGTTGGCTGGAGAGTTCAGGGCCCTCCAAGGTTTGGGGTTTGGATCAGACGGCAGATCCATGTCTGATGAAGATGCCACTCTCCTTCTCGGCGAACACGATTGCGGCCCAGTCTCTCTCTCTACTTGTGTCTCTACTTGTGTCTCCATCTGTCTCTCTATTCGTCTCTCGTCTCTCCATCTGTCTATCTGAAGCCGTAGTCCCTCGTTATGCACGTGGCCTGACGCATCTCGATATAAACTTTACCGCCGCAAGTCAGTCCCTTTTCGAGGATCTCAATATGACCTCAACCCCGTCAGCATCGCTCCGCGGTTGCTGTTGTGTCTTTGAACCTTTACCCCCTTTTTTAACATCACTGTCCCAGATCCGAAAGTCGTCCACATTGCCACATGTGTCTCACCCTGTCCGCCGAGCCTCCCGCAAATCGCTGACTCGATATCGATCGCCCCAGATAATCTCCAATAACGGGATCCTCTGCTTGAACCCCTCCCTAATCAAGTTATCTCTCTATCCGGTTGCCTCGTGCGTGCCGCAGAGTATGTCCAGAAAGCCTCTGCGCAGTTTGCATGTCTACGAGAACCCCCCCCTTCGCAAGTTGCCCTGATTATCGAAACACCAACGACGACGACGGACAGACCCTGCAGTGCCTGCAGTGCCTGCAGTGCATCATGCACCTCGGCAGAGTCCCCCCTCGAAAGTTGCAGTCCTCTGCATGAATGCCCGCCGTGCATGTGCGATGAAGGCCGAGGCTTGACAACCTCGGCTTCGCACCTCCAAGTTTCAAAACGCCGAGTTTGATTCCATCAACTAACACAGCGCGGCGGTCTTGATGAAACACGAAGCGAACAATGTCCCCTTTGCGAGAACAACAAAAAAGTCCAACGCGCGATGCATACACCTACGTTCCCCCCTGATTCTTGTCACGGACCGTTCGTCCTCATCGACATCTCACCATGGATCCCCTCACCATCGTCACCGCCGCAGCATCCTTGGCGGGCGCCGTTCTGAAGGCGTCCTTCAAGATCAAGGAGACCGTCGACGCCTACGACGACGCGCCGCAGAGCGTCGCAGACATGGCCGAGGAGGTGCACGCGGTCCAGGTCGCCCTCCGCCAGGTCGAGAGCGTCGTGCTCCAGGACCCCGACGCCATCGGCCGGCTGGACCTGGAGGACGTCTTCGCCGTCGCCGTCAACGGTTGCCACGCGGCGCTCCTGTCCATCAGCGAGGCGTACGAGGACCTCTTCCTCCGCAGCGACTGGCGGGCCAGGATCAAGGTCCTCTGGAGGGACGGAGAGATGACGCGGCTCCTTGGTCGCTTGGACCGGAAGAAAGCCACCCTGACGCTCCTCACGCAGACGTTGAACCTGTGAGACGGTTCCCTTGATTCTTTAACGTCGCCCGGCGGGGTAGAAGTTTGTTTGGAAATTGCTGACACTTGCGGCCCCAGACGTTCTACCCAAGACATCAAGGCCCTCCTGCTACAGAATCAGTCGACGTTGAACGCGGCGAAGCAAGACCTCCAGGAGCCCGCGTCGTATTACCACGCAGACTTCCGGCCGGCAACGAGTCCGGGTTCCTTGGACAACTGCGATGAGGGCAGACCACCGAGGGGGGTCAGGGATTCGGTTCTCAGCACCACCGAATTCGACTTCGACCACGACCTGATCAACACAAGAACCTACAGACGCGCTTTGCAGAGATATGTGGCCGTGAGCCGGGGAGTAGATCCGAGTCCCGACCGGGAAACGGACAGCTTGCCCGAGTGCGCACCGCCCCTCGAGCCGCTCCCGGAAGAGGAAGACGGCGGCACCGGAGATCGTAGTCATACCGGGTCGCCGTCGGAGTCGTCGACATTCCAATCGCGGCTCTCGCGGGCAACCACCCTCCAGCCCGGTCCGGAGGGCGTATCACCGGTCGCCAGTCCGCCTGCCACCACGCCGCCCAAGGAGCCTGCAGTACGATCTGTATTACGGTCCGAGGTCGACGACCCGAGAGTTGTTGACCAGCCGGCGACGACTCTGGCGGTCCACGATGCCGCCAGAAAGAAGCAACCTTCTCGGGAAACGCCGGCGGTTCGTGCACCGCGACATCTCACCGCGGGACTGACGGCAGAACGGCATCGTCGACGGAAGAAGCACGAGCAGCCTGCCCCTGCCGAGATGGCGGAATCCTCGCTCTGGCGCGGAGACGGTGCCGAGTCTGCCCCGAGCGGCCCTACGACGGCCGGTGTTAATACGACCCCCGGCACGACCTCCGCGAAGCATGTTGCCGACACGTGCGAGAAGCGACGCAAGTGCGGCCGTTCTGCACATCACAGGCGACGACACGAAAGGGAGGCGCAGCTGCGCGCGCGGAGCTCCGAGGCGTCGAGCGCGGCAGCGAGGTCTGTGGATTCGGTGACGGACGCTCTGGAACAGCTTGGCCTGCCAAAAGCGAGAGCGTTCGGGAGAGAATGGGGACGGCGGAAGCAGACTCTCTAGGACGCACCATGGCTGGTCCAGGGTGAAACTGAAGTCTAGCTATAGCCTATGCATCAATAGGGAGCTGCGGTAGTCCCCGGCGGAGCGGTGTTGGACTTGAAAGGTCCCTAAGGCCATCGAGAACCTCTCGCTGTACGAGAAGGGCCTTGGGCCACCAACACCATATCCCTATATCGAGGATCCCCGGGTCGAGAAATCCTCGACAGGCGAGAAGGGCTTATGACCGCTGCTACCGACCGGAGCTGCTAGAGATTGATCGACAGGAAAGATAATACGAGGGATGATGCGATCAGCGCATCGTCAAAGGACTATGGATCATGGAGAGCAGCCTGGACGCAGCTTCATGCTGCGGGAGATGGATTAATACGTTGGCAGGTGATGTGGATGATCACAGAGGGAAATGGGAGACGGATCACGTAGCCCGTAAAAGTATCCTTCTTCTCTTCTCTTTGGATTTATGAAGGAATCGGGGCCGATGCTGTCGACCTGGCACGTTTCGGCATATAGAAGAAATTGTTAGTGTGGAAACAGAATCGACAACAAGATAGTAAAAGCTCAACCCAACTCGCTTTCCGAACTACATCGGTGGACTCTTGAGATGTCCTGCCGCAGATGTGGGCTCCCTCTCCACGAGATAGCTGACCATCCCAGTTGCCTGGTACAACTTGGCCTATCGCGTTGTGAGACTAAAGAAGGATTTGGAGTCCGCTCATGAACGTACCTAGGTCACTTGTGCTAGCCATTGCCGGCTGCTGGGCTACCGGCTTTCTGACACAGGCATTCGTACTTGGTTGGGGACTCTGCCGGATCTATCAAGCGAACACGACGAGCAAGACTCATCAAAGGCACCGCTACAACAAAGTAAGCTCATGGCAGGCTCGTATTTAAATCAATCTTATCCGTTTCCCCCCCCCCCTCGCCCCGATACTGGCTCCTGTGGCCGGGTGTCATGGTCATGATCTGCTCTTCCATGGGCGAGATGCTGGTCCACTGGAAGGTCATTTACTTCGGTTTTAGGGCCGGCTGGAGGTCCACCTGTCTGTCCATTCATGAGACGGCCATGAAGAAGAACAAGCGCATCGGGTTCTTCGCCAAGTACGCCGAGGCCGAGGAGAAGACGGAGGCGGACGCCGGCGAGGACCCCGCCACGCCCGACCAGCAGGTCAAGACCTGGGTCTGGGTCGTCGGTCTGTTCGCCTCCGTCATATTGGCCTGCATCGTCATGGGCCTCCAGTGGAAGGTCAACGTCGGCATCACGATCCTGACGTTGGTGCTCGCCTTCCTCTTCTCTTTCCTCGCCATCCAGATCGGCGCCGTCACGGACCAGACGCCGCTGACGGCCGCGGCAAAGGCCGCTCAGCTGGTCATTGGCGGCACCACAACCGGGGCGGGATACACGGCGCTGACGTCCGATTTCCGCACCGGTTTCCTTCTCGGCACGCCGCCCAACAAGCAGTTCATCGCCCAGGCCATCGGCACGTTCGTGTCCGGCTGGCTGGCGCCGGGGTTGTTCGTCTTGTTCACCACCGCCTACCCCTGCATCACCGACTCCGAAATCGAGCACTGCCCCTTCCTGGTCCCGTCCGTCAGCGCGTGGATGGCGGTCGCAGAGGTCGTCACGAGCCCCAACGTCCCGATCCCGCTGTCGTCCGCAATCTTTTCCATCGTCCTCGGCATCGTCTCGATTCTCCAGGTCATCTTCCGCCACTACTACCTCACCGGCCCCCGCGAGAAGTACCAGCAGTGGCTTCCTAACTGGGGTGCCATCGCTCTTTCTTTCGTCATTCCTGGACCCGTTTTCGTCAACGCCGCCTTCGTCGGTGCCATCATTGCCTTCATCTGGCGCAAGTGGAAGCCTGCGAGCTTCGAGGTCTACGGCTACGCCATCGCCGCCGGTATGAATGCCGGCGAGGGCATGGATAGTGTCATTGGTGCTGCACTGCAACTTGGCAACGTTTCGGGAGACAGATACGGAACGCTCGGCCTTGCGTGCCCCGTGGAAGAGTGCTAAGTGGTCTAATGCAGCTATAATTACGGGAATCAATTCATAGAGGTCGATAGACTATTGCAAGATAGTGCTGCTATAAGAATAGGAATTTAAATTAATTAAAGTACAGCATTTAATAGCGCAACCTATTTGCAAGTTTCAATCGCGAAGGTGAGCACAGTTACACGTTATCCGGCGAGTGCTTCGGTCGACATCCGGCGCCGGCCGCCGAGGGACCCACTATTCCCGGAGCTTGCAGCGCGGTGATGAACGGATGTAGTCGTAGCCCTCCGGTGTCCTCCTTCCTAGGTATCTGCCGATTGGTATTCACTGTTCCCACTGTACCACAGTGCCACCTCGCGACTTGCATCAGTCTTTCTAATCAAGTCAAATCAATCCCCTAAAACAATTATTTTCTACTACAGCGCCAACTCGGTTTAAAGATGCGATTCATGTATCCGAGTTTGTATACCACGGTGTATCAGTGGCACGTCTATGGCTTCACTTGACTGTCACCACAAGTTTAAACTGAGTGGATTCAGCTGTTAAAATACCATCGAAAGCGACTCTCTTTTTTGTAACTAATCACCGCTGTCCCCGATACTCTCCTGATCTCTTACGACGAACCACGCATACTACTTTTTCGCGAAGATCAGTCAAAGAACACCTCAAAAGACCAATGTCATTATGCCGAGGACGATGTATTGGAAAGGAAAAATCCAAAAGAGCAGCCTTATCTATAAGACTGTCAGAAAATCAGAGTGTTCACAGTAAAAGAGATGCGTGGAACAGCCTAGAAAGCCTTAGTCGTCCAAAAAATATCCTTCAGTGCCTTCGTTTTTCCATTTTATATCAATCTTGTCCCACTCAACACCATCGAGAACCCGGATATTTATCGGCTGGATCTCGAGTTGTTTGCGCACGAACTCTTGCGTGGCTTCGGGCAGTCTGCCGACAACTTCCGCCGGCGGACCGTAGAGGTTTCCGAAGCAGTGGACGCCGCAGATCCGACAGAATGGCGAACCGTTGAATCCGCGGCCAAACTTGTAGTCCTGCGTCTGATCTTTGCCGGCAAGCGTAACTAGAGACCGATGGGGGTAAACGCCGATGAACCCGTTCTGGAAGTTGGGCTTGGGGTTAACTGCGTGCTGCAAGAGAGGACATCAATTTGCAAAAGAGGCAAAACTTACCCGCACGCAGATGCTACAGTTGTCTTCCTTAATCTCAATTCCATCGAGTGGTTTGCGTTTGAATGTAACTTGAACGGCACCGCACTCGCAACCTCCTGTGTACAAGTTGAGGTCTTCCCCAGGTACGTCCGATAATGCTGCCCTAACAGTTTGTTTGGGACTAGAAGAGACAACGTCCTCAATCAACCTACGGAAAAGTTAGGCCGGCTGACGAACTATACACACAATTTGCGACAATCACAAACCTCTGAGACACTGGATACAGGCTGGTCTTTCCTAACGAATCCATCGTAACGACCTGTTGTCCTCGGAGATAGACTCCCTTCACATCAGATACAAGCACACGGAAGTTGATGCCTCTCTTTCCAGCCTGGGACACAGTCGAATGGGTTCCAAACAGTCCAATGCCACATGTAGAGCAAAACTAGCGACGCGAGTTGATAAGCATTCACATAGTACGCTCTGCTCATGTCTGCGCATGGCAAAATGGGATCAACGTACCTCATGCTCGAGTCCTGTGTCACATGCCCTGTACACTGTCAAAGTATCGGCGGTGCATCCTCTTCGGATTGTCAAACTGTCGTCGGCATCGTAGGCCCAGACGTAGCCCTTCTTGGCGCAGAGCGTACAACCACAGATGGTTAGCGCGGGCAGGTCGGGCAACCGAACTTCGTAACGGTTTGTCACAAGGAAATCCATGGTTATTTCAGCTCATTGATTCAGTCCCCTCACGTGCTCATTCACGTGATATCATGTATTTAACTGCTCCTCATTTCGTCACTTGTTAGTATAGTAGAATAAGTATCTTTTACCCTAAATCTCCTATACCTTACTGTATGCTCTAACTTATAACAATTATAAGCCTAGTTTTACTTACTATTATACGCTACACTATAATACTTTACTATCTACTACCTTTAGAGCACTTATTAATTAGTCTACTGTCTGCTAATATAACTAACTAGCCTATTAATCTCTTTTCTATAGTTAAGCTAACAAGCTAATATAACTAGCTAACCTAGTTCTAAGCGCTAAAATCTCAGTATTAAGGACTAGGTATATAGGGGCTTATTAACCCTAACCTACCTAATATCCCTTTTAATAATCTTACTAAGGAAGGGATCCTAATAATTAACTTCTTAGTAGCTAAAGCTTAAGCTGCTAAGGATATATAACATAAGGGTACTCTTATATCCTACCTCTAAGATAAAGAGGTATAGGAAGCAGCCCTAATTCCTACTAACAGCTCTAAGAAACCTCCCTTTACATATATAGAGCCTACTAGATCTATTATCTTATAAGCAGATATCTTAGAGGATTAGAATGTTACTATTAAAACTTATAGTATAATAGCTCTAGTCTATACTTAATAAGTTAAAAGTCTCTACGCTATACTTAACTAGATAACTAAGACTATAAGCATTACTCTCCTTATAACTATATACCTTAAGGTAAGCACTAATAGTAAAGCTATAGTCTAGAGGACCCTTTATTATCTTAAAGCAAACCTTATGCCTAACAACCTTAGCACTCTCTCTACTGTTAGAGAGGAGTATTAATAAGTTCTTAAATATGTAAAGGGAGGAGTTAACCCTACATACTAGTATAAGGACTAGTAAGCAGCCTACCTTTAAGCTTATATATACAATATTCCTAAGGTCTAGAGTAAGCTTATAGCAAAAGACTTCCTAAATACAGTTTAAGTTAAGTTAAACCTAACCTAGGGAGAATATATATATAAAACACTAGTTAAAAACCTTAAGCTTAGTTACCCTACTCTATCTATATTAGAGCTAGGATAAATCTTTAGCGTTATAACTTATAACAACCCTTCTAGGAAGAGCCCTTTCTACTCTAGGGCTTATTTAATACTTACTAGTTAATTAGATAAGTGTATACCTAATAATTCTACTAGTAATAAGCTAGAAATTAAATACCTATATAGTTACTCCTATAAGTAGCAGATTTAAGAATGTAACTACCTATACTTTACCCTTATAGGCTAATACTATAGCTAACGCACTCCTAATGTCTCTAATACCTAGCAGAATAAGATTTAAAAGGAAACTATAGATAGTAAGTAGAAATTATCCTATAAAAAGCTAATTTTAAAGAAATAGTTAAAACCTAATAGAACTCTCCTTCCCTTTAAGCCTAAATTAATTAACTAAAACTAAATCTAAAACCCTCTAAAAAACACTAAGGACCTAGGCTATCCTAGAAGCATTATTACTATCACTATCTAACCCCTTCCCCTTCCTAAGAGCCTACACACAATCTTTAGTATAGCTCTTATTAGCTCCTATCCTCTTTCTAAGAGCACTATTATAGACACCTATAGAGCAGTCTACCTTATTAATAATAAAAGCCTCTTAGAACCTAGTTCCTATAAGCTATCTAGTCCTAATAACTTTATAGAGGTTAGTATATCTTTACTTCCTGTAAGCAGGAGGGGTACTTAGGTTATTAAGGGTATTATTAATAGCCTATAGGGATTATTAACTAAAGATCTTACGCTTAATAACGTTGCTTTAGTAGAAGGCTTTTATACTAATATAGCCTCTAAGGCTCTTCTTCTTAATAGCAGTCTCTAGTACTATAGGAAGGACTATATAATACACTACAGCAAGCTTAATAATAGTAATATAGTTATAAAGCTTTATAGGAAGTATAACTTAGTCTTTATTTAATATAAGCTAACTTCTAACTATTTAAGCGTATATAAGAACCTGCTTCCTAAAAGCCTAGTAGGTATTCTAGCATTTACTGCATGCTTTAGGCATAGGTTATAGAGGAGATTATATTAAAACATATACAAGAGGGTAGATACTATACTCCTTTAGTATCTTAGATTAGGTTACCTAGGTCCTAAGGGACTTTATAACCTAGTCTAGAGGGTAAAGGGGGTATATATTAGGGGCCTACTATAGATTAAGTGTAAAGACTATAGTACTATATATATAGAAAACGTTACCTTAAGAGGGCTATTAGAATTAAAGGCAATATACCTATAGTATAGGGTTTACTAGGATCTCTTTAACTTCCCTAAATTACTATTTAGGATAAAGTAGATCCTTATTGCCTATAATAAATACTTAGGCTTTATTATAGCCTACCTATTAGCATATAAGACTAAGTCTCTTATGCTTAGAGCCCTCTAGATAATTAAGGCCTAGGTATGTAGAGAGAAAGGTCTTAATATCTATAAGTTCTAGCATAATAATAAAGCTGCAGTTCTTAGCCCTAAGGTTATAAGGGCCTATAAGACATAGACTACCTTAGTTAGAATTAAAATTAAAACACTACTACTACACATAAAAGAGCCTATTAGAGCTACTAAAAGAGCAGGCTATCTTATAATCGTTAAGTCTATTAAGATATATATTAGAGTAAATCTTCCTAAGGGGCTATATAACAAGGCAGTATTTACAGCAGTCTATATACATAATATCAGCCTATAGGAATCTAATAGCTAGGAGACTTTAATAGAAACAGAGCTTAAATAGTTTTAGTAATATTTCTGCTAGTAGTAGGCAGACTCTCTAGTGCCTTTAGATAAGGCACTATAACTAAACTAGGGAGGACTCTATATATATAGGTATAAGGTATACCTACTGCAGAGAGATTATAAGAAGGGTATAAGATAAAGGGATTATAAGGTACTTCCCTACAGCTATATTAGTTACCTAGTAGGTTACATACCTTAAATGTATAACCTATATAGGATCTAGGTTCCTATACTTAAGTAGGTAATAACTATATATAATATATACTTTAACAAGAGCTCTTTCTATAGTAAGGCCTACAAGAAAGATACTATATAAGGCCTAGAAGCTTATAAAGTAATAGAGGTTATTAAAGAGTCTATTATAGTCTTAGATAACCTCCTTAGATCACTTAGCATTATTACTTCTAAGGATAATATTTAACCTCTAACGTTAGCTATACTGTTACCTACAGTTAAGGATTAATAAGTAAGTCTTACTTAAGACATTAAGTATATAGGATAAGCAAGGGAGGTAGTAGATCTACTAACTAGTACTCCTACTCTTAGGGGTAAGATTAAGTCTACTAAAAACATACCTAGGTTATTAATAGTTAATAGTATTTCTAGTCTAGGACTATCTCTTTTTTCTATAGATATATATATAACTAGCCTATTAGCAAACAGCAGACTAGACGCTAATAGTAGTTCTTAGCTACTGCCTATTAATATAGATATACTAAGTCCTAACTAATAAGTACACTAAGCTATTATAAAACTCTAGAAACAGATATATAGTAGGTATATCTATATAATTATATAGTTTAATTAAAGAACTGCATAACAGAAACACTCCTAGGATTACCTATTTAGCACCTTTCTGCCTAATTAGCAAAAGGTAGAGGAAGAAAGTAACCTAGGATATAGGACCCTTTATAAAGTCTTTAGAGGAGCTGTTAAGAGGGCCTATCTTAAGCGCTATTTAGCTAGTAAGACTCTTAAGTCTAGTAAGATTCTTAAGCTTTATAAGGATAACCTTATTAACCTACTAAACTACTAGAAGGATCTTAATAAGCTACCTCCTAAGGTTAAGGCCTAGTTTCTTAAAGCTATAGAAACAGAGATAGGTAAGATCTAGGATAAAGATATATAGGAAGTTATTAACTGTAATCCTTCTCTTAACATCCTTCCCCTTAAATAGATCTTTTTATATAAATTTAATAAGGATAGACTCCTTAATAGATATAAGGTATATATCTATATATAAAGAGATTTATAGACACTAAACCCTTTATAGAGCACCTATGCCTCTATACTTATAGTAAAGGCTTTTTAGATAGTAATAGCTCTAGCAGCTTAATTTAACCTTAAGATTAAGTAATTTAACATTATAAACGCATTTCTTAACTTAGTTCTTAATAATAACTATAAGATCTATATTAAGCTCTTAGAGGGGTATAAGATCCCTAGCAAAATTGCATAACTAAAACATACTCTCTATAGCCTCTATAATACTCCTATTCTCTAGTTCTTAACGTTTATAGGAGCTTTAAAAGATCTTATAATAGTTACCTATAATAAGGAGTAGTGTATTTACTAATTAGTAGATAAGAAGGTAATTCTTATATTCTATATTAATAACTTTAAGGTTATCTTCTACTAAAGTTATAAGAGGGAGGTAGATAAGATTATCTTAGGTATTATAGCTAGGTTTAAGATTAAGGAAAGCCTACTAGATTACTACCTAGGTATATAAATTGTCTGTAATTAAAAGAACAGAAAGATTTACCTCCTTTAAGATACCTATACTAAAAGAACTATAAAGCGCTTTAACCTTACTAATAGCTAATATCTAGCTATACTACTTCTATTCTTTAAGCTAGTCCTAAATAAAGGTTAAGTAACTTATTAATAGGTAAAACGCTATTAGGAAATAGTAGGATTAGTACTTTATTTAGCAGTAATAATAAGACTAGACATTACATTTATATATATATAGCTCTTATACTTTCTTACTAACCTAAGCTCTAGATATATTATTACTGCTAACTAGTGTATCTATTACCTTTATTATATAAGATTTATTACACTTACCTTTAGCTACAACCTAAGGGCTTAATCTCTCCTTATCACAGGGGATATAAGCTTTACAGACAACCCTTTAATAAGGTATTCCTTATAGGGATACCTTATTTACCTCTTTAGAGGTCCTATCTAGTAGAAAGCAGCACACTAGAATACAGTTACTATATCTACTATAGAGGTAGAGCTCCTCTACCTTAAGCATACTGCAAAAGAGGTAATAGCTCTCTAGCGCCTTTTCTAGGATATTAATCTTATACTAGACAATAAGTAGAAAGTATACTATAACAACCTTTAGACTATATACCTTATAGTTAACAAAAACAAACATATAATAACTTACCTGCATTATATTAATATTTAGAACATATAGCTATAATAAGAGCATGCAAAAGGAAGCTTCTCTATTATATATATACCTATAAACAAGATACTAGCTAATAGGTTAATAAAGAACCTATTATATATAAAGTTTAAGGAATTCTGCTTATAGCTAAACCTTAGCAATATATAACACTTAATATAGGATAAGTAGAAACGCAGAATAATTTATATTACAGGCTACACCTAGCAAGAACTTAGTAACTACCCTATAGGGCGTATACTAAAACAACTACTTTATATACTTATTAAGGTAATAGCCTAGGGGAGCTATAAGGGTATCCCTAACAAGAGGCTTAACTGCCTCTAGGAGGTAACTCTATTACTCCTTATAAGGAGTACTACTAACTACTATAGACATAGCAGGTGTAGTAATAACAACTACCTCTAGTAAGACAGCCTCTATAGGTAAGATATTAAATAGCACTACTAGCTACTTTAGCACTACATACTCTAGAAGAGTATATAGTACCTCTATAACTGTAGGCTAGGGGGTAGGTAAAGGAAGGCACTAGTCTAAAATATTAGCCTCTACCTTATAGCTATAGTTAATTAAACTATAAATTATAGTCTGTAAATAGGATAGCTTCTATAATATATATTAGTACTAAATAACATAAAATGTATATAAAACTTACAGTCTTCCTTACTCTTCCCTTAAGCTTATCTCTAAGCTTGTCTGCAAAGGCCTATAACACAGGCTTAATAGGTATATAGAATTAGGTAGTCTAACTACTAAAGCACTAAATACACTATTATCTACTACCCTCTAGGCAATAACTAGTACCTTAGCTATAAAGAGCAGCCTTTAAGTATAGGAGGCAGGGGATCTCACACTCCTTTAGCTAGCTATTACCCTTCTTAGGAGCTATATATATATTAGAATACTTCTTAATAGCTAACATATATATATATAACAACATACTGCATAAGAAAAGGGTCTCCTTTCCCTTCTTTAAGGGAGTTATAAGCTTTTAGCCTATAAGATCTAGTTAGTAATAAGTTAATTAATAGTATTATACTACCTACACTTTAGCAGGGGGTTATTATCCTTACTCTTGCTCTTAGTCTCCTCCTCCTCCTTATTGTTTCCTGCCTCTTCCTCTTCCTCTTCCTCTTCCTCTTCCTCTAGGTTAGGGTGTAGAGACTTAATAACAAAAAGGGAATAGCCTTTAAGAAGGCTAGTCTTAACAGCAGCAGCAGCAATAGGGTTGTTAGGAAAAGCAAGGGTAGTAACCTTACCTATAGCAGCAATCTCTTCCTCCTTAAAAGAGGTGCTATTACTATTAGCTAAAAACAAAATTAATAACTGCTAAGCAATATCCTATATACAGTAAAAGGCAGATACACTATTCTTTAACTTATTAGTTATTTTAAAATTATCTATTAGCTGTTAGTCTATTAATTCTTATTAGCAAAAACATACTTAAGGTATACAAATTTAACTTAAAAACACTTACTTTAATAATAATAAGGGCTTATAAAAGGAAGGAAGAAAATTTTGCTACAGCAGGCAGCAGAAATCCTACTTTTAGGCACCTCTTACTACCTTTAGCTACCCTTATTTCTACTTTAGGATAACCCTTAGCAAAATAAGGCTATTAATAAAGGCTACATAACATACTATAATAACACAATCACTTAGTTATTTCACAGTTACGTTTTATAAGCACTTAAGGGATTAATTCTAATATACTATTTTTGTCTATTTATAACTAATTTTAATTGCTTAATTGCTTAAACAATTAGGGGGTGTATCACAAGGAAATCTATAGTTATTTCAGCTCATTAATTCAGTCCCCTCACGTGCTCATTCACGTGATATCATGTATTTAACTGCTCCTCGTTTCATCACTTGTTAGTATAGTAGAATAAGCATCTTTCACCCTAAATCTCCTATGCCTTACTGTGTGCTCTAACTCGTGACACGGTTGGCGCCACAGTGGCAGTGACCTCGATAGGTGTGCCGCGGAAAGTCCATAGCGATGCGTCGATGGTGGCACGCACACAAGTCATGTAGGTGGGGAAAGTTGCGAAGCGGACGACATGGCCAAAGTTCAAACGCAAGTTAATTACGCAACGGCGACGTGAAAACGCGTGGTCGGTCGGGCTACTCAGGCTGCCACCAAAGACCTGCTTACAACCCGGGCGGAAGTCGGCATTGTTATCAACGTCAGCAAAGAGGGGGGCGCCGATAAGCTACGGTCTTCCTATCAGAGTCCTCGTTGGTGTGACCATACCGGCATCAGATGCCGCCTTGATGGCCTTGACTTTCCATCGACGGACATTCTGACGACGGATACAGTCACTCTAGTCCGCGTGGTGGGAATTAAGAGTAGAGGAGCAGAAGTCGAGACCCGGGACGGAAGCAAAATGCGGACCGAGGAAGCCGGATGGTCACCAGCGCAGTGCTTGGTGGATGGGCAGCTAATCGATGGCTATAACTACATAGGCAGTTTGCATACTGTGTACTGGACGATGAACTCCATTTCTTCTTGAATCGGCATGGCCACTGCGGACAGAAGCACGTTGGCAAAATGGTGGGTAATTAGCATAATAGTTAACCTGATTCCAATCAAATTGCTGGTACTACATTCATGGCCACTTCCATGGCCGTTGCCCAAACTTGCAAAATATGCCCTTCAGGGCAACGTGTCCAGCCTTCCTTGAGGCAGCTGTCAGTAAGCGGTGTTGGCAATACTTTTGCCTTGACGATGCAGAAAGGTAGTGCGTTCTCTCGCGGAAGCTCGCCAAGAGCAAATGCGAAATGAGCTAAATCTGCACACCTCTCAACGTTCTCAACCCCCAGTCGGCAACACCCAAGCGCTTGCTGCGAGCCATCATGAAAGTGGATTATGAGGCCTCAGAAGAAGTCTGTCTGGCCATCACGAATCACCCAGATGCACGCAACATCCTTCAACTCAGCTGATGCAAAACATCCATCTGGTATGAGGGCAGGACCTATCGGGGGTGAAGGAAACAGATCGAAGCACTCCTAGCCCTTGGGAACGACCCCTAGTACTGAAACAGGTTTCTGTTCTGAGACGGCATATACCAGAGCCGAACCGTTAGATGTATGTACGGCGAAGGTTCTCACTGTCCCGTCATGATGTGTTCCGACCTGGAAGTCTCCGCGATGAGGGGTACGGATCTGTTGACGATCAGACTCGCCGTTCCGGGGACCGGGCTGGGACTTTCACCTACCCGGTAAGCACAGTTGTTCACTAGAGGCTGACCCGAGGAATTAACTTTAAGCTGAACTCCAAATGCAGATATCTTGTCTGCCAATGGATTTGGCACATATACCCATCTGATGAAAGTTTAAGTCGACAGTGGGAGGCGCGCAAAAGTAGTCTCTGCGAAAGGTGCAGCTTCTGTATGGGCGTGCATTGCAACTGTACTGCTTTGAGTCATGAAGAAGGTGATTCCCCAGCAGGATGTCAGATTAACAGCGGCAAGACGGATGCCCGGCGCCCGGGAAGGGAAGCGAAAACACGTCGATGCAGCAAGCGTCGGCGTATCGGTGATTTGTAGCTTTGTCTGTCCGATGGATGCCATGCGGCCAAGACCGAACTGGAAAGATTGGATCAGAAAAGCTTGCACCGCGTAGACATGAGTAATTGAACGCTGGCTCCTGACCTGGAAGTTCACTGCCACGTTCTGCTTGGCCTTAACAATTGTATTGACGATGTGGTGGGACCGAAGCCTGCCCGATAGGCGTTTGAGCCTCTCGATATGACTGATGCCCCTTGCATCAATTATCACTTCAATGAGAGAGTTCGGGACGGGTTTGCTGATGATAGGAAGACTCCCGCGATGCCAGACCTCAACGTGATGAAGAGACCTTGATATCATCAGTTCATTAAAATCTATCCGAGAAAGGCTGTCAACCATTTCCAGAACCGCTGACAACTGTAGCAAGTCATGTTGCCCTGCGTGGGCCCATATCATGGCGGTGATCTCGGCTGGCAGTGCTCAAAGCCCTTTAAGCTGGTAGATGTCTGCTGCAAGACGACTGGCGCGGCCTGTGTCTGTCCTAGGAGGGAGCAGGAGAGCCGGGCTTTCGGGCCATGGATATCTCCCGAGTGCAGCGGACCAGAGTCTGTGTAGCTTGTTTGGATGGGTTGCCCGCCCCATGTACAGATTGAAACAGTCGGCGTGAATCGTAGCGGTCTCGCCGGCTGCTACACACCTAATGCATTGAGGGAAACGGCAAAAAAGAAGGTTGTGCCGAACGCTTCCGTATGGTATCAGAGGAAAGTTGAGAGCGTCTAAAGCAGCGCAGCATGCTCTTGAAGACTCTGTGTGGAGGACTTTCGAACAGGGAACGTAAACGTAGTTAGCTATTTGCTTTGAATTTGGGGTTGAGATAGTCGTCAAATAAGGCAACGTACGGGCGACAAGAGGATCTCCAGCACAGAAAATAAATCCACAAGCACCACACTGAGAGTGAATGCGCACATGCTGGGGTTCATCAGGTTCTTCTACATCAGATGGCGTCGCGGATTGTGACATTGTGTCCTGTATGATTATTACAGGTAATGCTGATTCAGGGTCATGAGACGACGACGCATTGAATGTTAGATGGGGCAAGACATTCTGGCATTGCCATGACGAAGCGAGCCATGTTTGGTGGGAGAAGAAAAAGCGTCTTGGATCGCGGCAGCAAGGATAGGATCTTTATATCTCACCTCAACTGGTCTTAGTCAGCAACCAACCAGACACTAATTACATTCTAAGACACGAAGCCGTCGCATCAACATTATTCCAGAGAGCACAACAGTTAAAAGAGTAAACAAACAGAAACCTTGGTACTGATTTAGGACTCTAAAATGGAGCTGTGAGGCCTGATGCGGCTTCTTGTGGGATGTTTGACACCTTCTTTAGCATAAAGGACTCGTTGAGTAGGCCCAGAAGCAAACCAGAAGTAAGAATGGCTGAAAGCTGCAGTCTTATTTGCAGGGCAGCTACGGCAGCCCGCAGGCACTTCTCCGCCAAAACAGAAATAACACTATGCCTACTACCCTAGGTGTGCCCTCCTGTCGCATTGCCTTTTTCTTCTTTAGTCCTTATTGGATTGTACATTGTAGCAGCAAGTCAGTTGCAGCAGCAAGTCAATTACCGTATATAGGCGCAAGCCGGCCTGGCAGGCGCTGGTAGACGTGGGCAGACGTGGGCAGACGTGGGCAGACGTGGGCAGACGTGGGCAGGCGCCAGCAGCTGTGGCTAGTGCTATAATTAGGTAACTTACCTAATAATTGACTTGTTACTGCAATTGACATACTACCGCAATTAACTAGCTGTTGTAAATGCTAATGCAATTGACTAGCTGCTTGATGTAATTACATATTAGGTTGAGGGCTTAAAGAAAGGAAGGTAGTGTGGCTCTACTAACAAATCGGAGTGATTTACTTTAAAAAAGTTGTTTTGGTGGAGAAGTGCCTGCGGTCTGCCGTAGCTGCAACATCAATGTGATGACCATTCCTTTCAGACATGTCCGGCTGACCACAACTCAAGAAAAGGCTCTACTGGGCCGGCAATTTAACCAATACATGGTTGAAACGGTGGCAATGGTAGCGGGCTAACGGGGTCTGAACAGTGACGACGGGATCTGCTCGATCAATGACGTAGGGGACTGCTTACATATCTAAACCGTCATTGTCACATCAACATCAGTCTCCTTATAAATCTATTTAACGCCGCTGAGATCCAAATGGACTCTGCTCTGTAAACGGACACAGTACAAATAAGACTCATGTTCTCCCCCAAAGCCTTTCGCGCAGCGCGCACCGTTACCCGAATCTCGCCGTGTCGACCCATCATCTCCGTATTAATAACACCAGCTCAAACCCACGCCTTCTCCGCAACCGCCAGGATGACGTCCAACTTCCCTACGCCCTCGAGCGATCGGCCTCGGAACGAGATGCAATACTTTCCCGGCATGACGACGGCTCTGCCTTCCGAGTCCGCCGAGTTCCGTCGAGTTCTGTGGACGGGCCTCTACTCGCAACTAGTCCTGATGACGATCCCAGTCGGCGGCGACATTGGAGAAGAGGTAATCAATCAGCTCCCAATGGCAAATTTTCTGTTTCCGTAAAAGACCCGAACATTAACAAGATGGCAGGTTCACACCGTCGACCAAGTCCTGACGTTCACTTCCGGCAAAGGCCTGGCACAAGTCGGAAGCAAGGAGCAAGAGGTCAAGGCCGGCGACATGGTGATCGTTCCCGCAGGAACCAAGCACCAGTTCTTGAACAAGGGCCCGACACCCTTGATTCTGTACACGGTGTACTCGCCGGCGGAGCACAAGCCGACGACGATCCACAAGACTAAGGAGGAGGGTGACCGGGAGGAAGACGATGGCATCGATGTGGCACCGGCGTGGAGCCAGAGGAGCAAGGAGCAGAATGAGAAGGAAGGTTGGGTCAAGGGCGAGTAATTCTGGCTGGCGCTTATGAGTATGCAGTCTTGAACACTCGTTCGATATATCACAGTATCCAATTATTTTTTTAATCCCACCGGTTGTGCTTTCATCTTCCTCTCTCGATTTGATAATATGGAGTCTCTTTGAGATTGTCAGCAAGGCTCAGTTGAACATTTTCAAGTACGTGCTTGGGACAAGACACAGCCGCAGCGATGATTAAATTTGCGAATAACTCTTGAGATACGAGATGCTCTCAGAGTTTCCCACCCAGGTAATCCGCATAGAGATTCGGTAGGAAACCAGCCAGGTTGGTAAACTCAATCTGATCATGTATGAAGTGCTCGTAGGCAACCCTCTCCCCGCCCATTCGATGCTTGAACCCCAGGGCACCTGCAAGATAGTCGATGCCGATCCTCATGCCGAGGAGTTTGTAATGGACGCCCCCGCCGAGCCAATACCGGCTTCGCAGCTCGAGCCCATCCTCGGTCTTGCGCCAGAGGTGTAGGAAGTCCCCGATCTTCAAGTTGGACACCGACCCGTCGTGCAGCTCCGCGCAGACGGCGGCCTCGTAGCCGGCCGCCTTGAGCTCGTCCCACGGCAAGCCGTAGTGGGCGGGGTCGACGAAGCGGAGGTGGACGGCCATCTTGGTCGCGCCGATGAACTCGGTGACACGGTGCGTGGAGCCGAGCCACTTTTGGGTGTGAGACAAGTCGGTGCGATGGAGGCGGTCCGCGTACGACGAGCGGAGGCTGAGATGGTCGTAGGGGTGCCAGAGGGCGTAGCGCTCGGGCTCGACGCTGTGCCACCAGAACCACCAGCGGACCATGTCTCCCGTCGACCCGGGGAAGCGAGTCCGCGAGGCGACGTAGGCGGTTCCGTCCGGCAGGGCGATCCAGCCGTTCTCGTGGGGGTGGTAGCCCGGGTCGAGCAGACGACGCGAGTCCGCGATCGGCAGCACGCCCTCCGCCGGCATCGGCTCGCGGATGTGCTGCGGGACGTCGGCGTAGATGTACAGTTCGCGGTTGTAGTACCGGGCGTACGGTTTGTCCCGGACCCGTTCCTCGTTGTGCCTGAAAGCCTTTTGCGCATCCAGAGGGTGATACGTGACGGGTACCTTTGCGGGATAGCCGTCCCCGTCCGGGTTCCGGAGCTGGTTCGTGGTGGTTGTGTTGCTGACCACCGCTGGTGTCGTCAACTGACTTCGCAGCGCGGACAGCCGAGCTGCGGACCTGTGGCGAAGCGACTCGGTCTCCATTTCGCTTTTCATCGACAGTAGTATTTTGCGAGGAAATTACCTGATGGTTCAAGACACGATGGCAGAAAGGATGTGGCTCGGAAGATGCGGTAGCCCAGTCTTTATTAATACTAGTTGATATGCACTCGGTCAAAGGCCACTGTCACGAAGCCCGTGCGGTGATGCTCAGTGTTGAGATTGCCTCTGATATGTAATATGTATGCTGCTGGACGAGCCCTTTGACCTCGGGTGCCTCGGCTGCTGTGCTGATGAAACTTGAAGCTGCAGCCACCCGACCCATCGAAGGCTCACCCACGGACTTGGGCTTTCTCTGGGTGCAAGAGATTCATCGTGGATGGATAGCGCCATGACCATGATGTACAGAAGCTACAGTGTCATGCTGGACCCTGCTGGCCGACCTCAGTTCCCCACCGTAGGTCCCAGACATCATTGTTAGTGTCAGACACTTGAGGGTTAATCATGTTTTCCGCTTAGCCCAGCAAGAAGAGCATACGGCCGACCGAGAACTAGTAACAATGCTAGTTCACATTAGCTTACTGAGCATATTAAATAGACCGTGCCCCTTGACCTGTCTGTGGAGGTTGAAATAGCGTTTGCTTTCCTAATTACGCATCAACATTATTCGGCGTGTTTGTCTCCCATTTCCGCATGCTCCTCACGATGACAAAATCAATACTAACCACGACACCTTCCCCAACATAGCTCCAACCTGGCCACAAGGAAAGCCGTCATATGACTCGGAACATATTCGACTTAACACCCCGCTTGAGTCCCTCGGCCTTGCCGTTCTCGTACTCGACACCGGCTGCGCCTCCCTCCCCAGACATGCCCTCCAGCTTCAGGCGCAACTCCTCGTCCTGCTCCGCCATCGTCTTCCTCCGTACGGCTGCGGCACCGTCGCTGGCTGGTGCGGCTTGTGCTTGGCCGCGCGTGGCGTTGTGAGCGTTGTTATCGGTCTTCGCCGCCGGCGAATTGGTGCCGTTGGTGGCCAGACGCGCTGCCGGCACGAGTTGGCCGGGCGGTCTTGCGGCTCCGATGAGTCTCGGCGCGAGACGGCGCAGGGGTAGGCGGTTGAGGGAGCGTAACATTGTGGTTGGTTTTGGCTGATTCGAGTGATTTTTGTAGTATTGAATCGTCAAGGATGAGAGCGCCGGTGGTGAGTAAGAAAACGTAGGACGCGTTCGATGCGGTGCAGGTGGTGAGAATGAGCCTGTATACAGTACAGTGTTATTCATGGTTGCGTCATATTTTGTCATTACAAAACTATAGACATTGATAACATTTGAGGGGTTCAATCTAGTCTAGGTAATTACGGGACATGGTTAACCTTCTAATCCCAGCCTCTCCATTCTTCTCTGTCAGACTTTTATCACGACACCAAATCCGATGTTTGATGAACTCCATGTCAGTGACCGCTGCAGCTGAGCCCAAGTTTAGTTAGACGCTCATTCATCCCCTGACTCCACCGCCGCATCCGCCTTGTCCCCCTTTTGGAATCCATCTTTCTCGGCTCCCCAGTACTAAACCCGAGGCTGCTTAGCGATAACATCAATCACAAGCAACCACGGGGGGTTTCCCACCGCGAGAGATCTCAAGACTCTTTACAATTCGGAGATGATGATCCAGAAAGGAGCCGGACACAGTTCGGACCTAAGTTGCCTGTAGCTTGTGGCTGTGTCACCGTGTGAGTGTCTCAGAGACCAGTTGACCAACAAGGGACCACAGGGATGGAGATCCTTCTTGACGACGCTGCCAATAAGACCACAGCAGCCTGGGTCACGCCTCGTATGATTGTATGCAAAGTGTGGATGCCACTGGCTACCTGTCAAAACTGCCTTGCAAGCGAACCAATTCCTTCCAGGCTGTAGATGGGCGGAATGGGTCAACCGGTGCATGGCCTCAATCTTACACTAGGTACTCAAGTACTTCAGCCACCTTCGAATGCCGAGGAGCTAATGCGATGCAATCGTCTCGAAGCAATCATGACCTCGTAGAGTGGATTATTGATAGGGGATATCATAGCCCGTCTGTCAGCCACCATACCCTTTTTTCTTCCATGTTGGTTCCGTTTTGTAAAAAGGTTTAACAACTTCAACCGCTTCATGCCCCGCAACGACTTCATAACAACACGAAGAAACACCAAACTTACACATGTCCGCAACCCGTACTGCAACCATGGCTGCTGCCAAGTCGTCCATGCTGGGCGTCCAAGACGTAAAGCCCCCAACGTACGACGAGACGCTCGCCGACGCAAGGGCGCAGCTCAACTGCGGAGAGACGCCAAAGCTGTTTTTGGACAAGACGACCATCTTCGCCAACACATCACCGCCCCGCGCGCTGTACGAGCTGAGCAACGCCGTCACCGAGGCCAAGTCGCCCGTCTACGGGGTCCAAAAGGTCGTGTACAGGGTCATCAACCAGACGACGGGCGGCGGCGACGGCGACAGCGTCAGGACGCGGCTGGACCACGTCTACGACTTCACCCAAGACCCCCTCAAGGGCCTCGAGAGCTTCAAGATGCAGCCGGGCGACGTCGTCGTCATCCGGGGCCAGAAGAGCTCCAAGAGGACGTGCAAGGAGGTGCACCTGATGCCCGGCGTGGGCGGGTGGAAGGTCAAGGACCACTTCAGGGTCGGCGACAGCCCGGCGCACCAGCTGAGGCACGAAAACGAGATCCGCTGGAAGAACACGGACGGCGGGGTCGTCGCGGTCGAGACGGCCCCCAAACGCGACAAGGGGAAGAAGAACCTGCTCAGCATGCCGCAGCTGGACGTCAAGGTCCCCATGGAAGACAAGGAGCTGGATCTGTTGGTCACGTGCTGGATGGCCAGACTCTGGCGGCAGTCTGCGGATGAGACCAAGCCGCCGATGACCTGGCAGGACTGTAAGCTTGGAAGCCTCTCTATTAGTGAATCAAGGAATAATTACGGGGTGAGGGTGAGCCGGCAGCGCTGACCGCTTTCTAGTCAAACAGATCTCCAAGATTGCGCTCGGCAACAACCGGCCAGGTGTTTGGAGGCTGGCCGGATGATGAAAGAACAAGCATACATGCATAATGTGTCCCGGTTATTAACTTGGGCACGCGGACATTCAGAACTCCACTCTTGGCGGCGACAACTGCTTAGTCGTGGATCAGCACCATACATCTCACGGGTATCTTTTTCCTTGAACGCGATTCTGTTCTTTACCGAGGTTCTTGATGGGGAGACACAGATGGTCCCCGAGACCCCGAGGACATCCATCCGCCGAGCACGTGGTCTGACGGTCCGGGGCAGTGAGCAGTGAGCAATTATTAATCGTTTTCGGACGGACGAATTACGATGACACAAATAAGGTTGTCCCTATCCGTAATTACTGTCGCGGTGATTCCGGGAGATGTACAGGGCCGGGAACCTTCTCAAGCAACGCCACGGGAGGAGAAAGCATAAGAAGTGGCTCGCCGCGGTTCCCTTCATCCGGCATCGATCCTGCATACAAGACAATCAACTTTCAGTTCTCATCATCCACGAAAAGCAGACTGGTCATCTCCTTTGCACCCTTAACTCTCGATAAACTAATAATACCAAACTTACATCGCCATGAGAGCTGCGAGATACCACGGCAGAGAGGATATCCGCATCGAAGAGATACCTGAGCCCCCTTGCGGCCCAAATCAGGTCAAGGTAATCAACATGTCTTTCCGTGTTTTCCTTCTGCTCCGTGCAAGTCTTAGTCCGACCCCGCGCGGGGAAGCTGGAGGAGATGGCGGTCCTCCCCTACAGTTTGCTCCTCACTCTCTACCAACTACGGTACTATTAATCACCCCCAGATCGCCCCAGCGTTCGTCGGGATCTGCGGAAGCGACCTCCACGAGTACCTCGGCGGCCCCAACTTCTGCCCCGCATCCAGACACCCCGTCACGGGCGACAGCATCCCCGTGACCCTCGGCCACGAGTTCTCGGGCGTCATCAAGGAGATCGGCCCCGAGGTCGCGGCGGCCCATCTGAGGGTCGGCCTCCCCTGCGCCGTGCAGCCCACGGTCTACTGCGGGACGTGTGCGGCCTGCGACGCCGGCGCCGAGAACGCGTGCCACAACGGCGGCTTCATCGGGCTCAGCGGCGGCGGCGGCGGCCTGAGCGACGCCGTGTGCGTCCCCGCCGACCAGGTGTTTCCCCTGCCCGAGGGCGTGCCCCTCGACCTGGGCGCGCTGGTGGAGCCGCTCGCCGTCGCCTGGCACGCCGTCGCCGCCGCCGCGCCCGCCGTCACGCCCGAGTCGACCGTCCTGGTGATGGGCGGCGGGCCGATCGGCTTGGCCGCCGTGCTGTGTCTGGTCGCCAAGGGCGTGAAGAACATCATCGTCGCCGAGATCGCGACTGCTCGTCGGCGGTTCGCCAAGGAGTTTGGGGCGGCGCACATCATCAACCCCAAAGAGCACGACGTCTTGGGAGAGACGATGGGCATCACGGGCGGCGTCGGAGCGGACGTCGTGTTCGACTGCGCAGGCTCTCCCGCGAGGTTTGGACCCCCACCCCCACCATATCAAGGGGTTTGTCAATGGTAGGTAGCTAATGATGCCTGGTATAATTAGTGTCAAAGCTGCATGCGAGGCTGTCAAAACCCGCGGGATAGTCGTGAACGTCGCCATCTGGGAGAAGGAGATCCCGTTCAACCCCAACTGGTTGACTAAAAGAGAAAGCTCGTACAAGTCGGTTCTCGGGTATCAGAAAGCCGACTACGAGGCAGTCATTGAGAATCTGAGAACAGGTACGTCCGTTCCCGTTAGAAAAGTAGATCTAGGAGTTGTATTGCTAACACAGGTGTCTAGGCGCTCTGAAGCCCGCGTCGATGATCACTCGCAAGATCCCGCTTGATGACTTGATCGAGCACGGCATCAAAGCGCTTGTTACGGACAAGGACAACCAGGTCAAGATCTTGGTCGACTTGAATGCCTCCAGTTTTGAAAAGGCCATGTTGTGAAAGAGCGCTACATGGTTCCAATATCTTGAGAGACTGATGTAGTTACTGACCTTGGGTAAGGGGACGCAGGGGTGTTTTCATAATCACATTGGCGCGCTGACTCTTGACCCATGATCTCAATATCGTCACAACTGGAGTGACAGCGGTTTTACTAGGTCGCCCCGTCTATGGAAACAGTTCTTTAGAATCCGACAGATTGCAGTTGCCCTTCGTGTGCGTCCCTCGATTTCGACATGTCTCTTGTCGTTACAACGAAACATACGTTTAATTAAGCATTTGTACACTTTTTAAGGATGGGCTTCTTTATTATTCACAGTCTAATCTCCCTAAATGATACTCTTTACGTTTGAAACTTCAAGAGCCATCTTCAAGCAAGCCCGGGTATCTGGGGTGTATCGCACTAGAAAATACGATTAGCAAGTCTAAGATTAGGTAGTAAAAGCAAAACAAAAAATGAACCCGATGAAAAGTGTAGAGAAGAGGGGTTTGTTTCCATTTAAAGTGTACTTACGCTCCAGTAGGGAGGTACCGTCGTCCAGTAGTATGAGAAGCAGCCTCCGCTCGCGTTCTTGGTGCACTAGATCGCAAGAGTATATATTCAGTATTGTAGTGTTTCGTCTCCCCGAAAGATGAACTTACGGCCCATCCTCCACCGGTGTTCTCCGTATTCCAGTACTTTACACGATCGGGAGCGCACGGGTCCGGAGCCTCATAGCTGAGGTTTTCGGGGTTAGCCAAGGCAGAAGGCGCGGCGGCTGCAACTGCGGCAAATGCCAGAATCGCAGTGAGTAACTGCATGGTGAGAAATCCAAGATTGAGCTGTGTGATGTGTGAGTTTGTGACTGGGTGGATGGTGTGAGGAAGACATTTCCATCGTGGGAGGGGAAGGTCTATCACTTTATATGGGTGTTCATTGAGCTGATGGACTCCAAAGAACATGGCGGAAAGTGATTCAATACAGCAATAGGAAGCAACTGCGGGTCGCAATCCTAACGTGAGTCAGAGTTGTCGGGATAGCAGTAAATGGGTCAATTGTGCGTACCCAAGGTGAGGTAGATTACCGTAGCCACTCAAACAAGACCGTATTTGAGCTTTACCTACCTACCTAACCTCGACTAGCTGCCGCTTTCCGCTAGGCCTATGAACCAAGGAGGTCACTTGTCAGCCGGCTGCCGGGCCGATGCACATGACTAATCCCTACTGCAACAGACGTTTCACCCTTCTTTCTGCCATCGAGCCAGCCTCGATTTGGCGGCAGCTTGTCCAAGTTACCTAGGTAAAGCTCAAATACGGTCTTGTTTGAGTGGCTACAGTAACTGTGTTGTTGAGTGTGTATCTGTCACTACCTAGGTACCTACAGTAGGTACCTTGTTACTCTGCGCGTTGGCCGCGCCTCACTTGGACGGCCAGCCCCGGGCAGAGGCGACGCGACATTTACACGAAACACACACTCAATATACGCTCTGCACCCTGCGGCTGCTGCTGACAGGGCAGTGTTATTAATAGGTAAGTCTATAAGGAGAGGATCGACAATTAGGTAGGTCCCGGCGAAAAGGTAAATAGATAGCCGCGCACTACTTGACATGACATACGAGGTGCGGATACGTGATGCTTTTTTCATTCTTTTAAGCTTTCAATTACCTTATTCATGTGTCCGTAGCCACGCGCGCTATATCATATACTGACCTCATTGGACCAAATGCAGGGACTGCCCTGGAACTGTAATCTAACCAATCTACAGAAGCACAGGATCAGGGACCCCCGGGATAAAAATGGAGTGTCGTCATGAAATCGATCCGCACCTGTGACCTGATGGATGGACGGAGTGGTTGGCAGCATTAGGCCTGGGCGAAGATGGCGCCGGACTGCTCTCACGCGCGTTTGCCCGGGAGTTCGGACTTGGAAATAGTATTAGATCTTGAGATCTAGTCCCTTGCCGGCCAGTTTTGCTCCCCCTATAGAATCCACGTTGGAGAGGCCGCAAGCTGCACCTAGTGGAAACAGGCGAGTAACATTAGAACTTTTACGGCCCCCCAACTAATCAACGGGCCCAGTCATTGCGTGAGAAAGTCACCCTTTTTTCCTCCCCCACGGACTTTCACTTACCTGATCAGCCGTTAGGAAACAGGTTGACTAGTAGTAAGGGCGAGTACCATCGACTCGATCCCATTAGGTACGAGTAATAAACCTTACTTTGCCAAGGGTACGTGGAGGCGAGGCTATCAATCAAGGCCATTATGTACCTTGACAGTTGAACCTCGATCTCGGGGGTGAATCTGGAGTTGGTTTGGACTTTGGAGAACTGAGGTCCATCCGCCCCCTGATGTCAAATTCCAACCCGCCCAAAGAGAACTGCATACGGAAATTAAGACATTAGGGTGGGTAACTGGAAGCGTGAACTGCAAAGTTCTCGGGTAGTTAATTAGTTGCTTCTGCTGGTATCCGTACCTTTGGCCAAGCCCGACTACCTTACTTTGCTGCGTTGGTTTGGCTGGATGATGCAGGAAATTAGATAGGGACAAAGAACATGGTTATTGATACAGGGTAATTAATACCATCCCACGCATAGAGTTTTTTTTCTCCTTCCGCTGCCCCGCAAATCACCTTTACACAACCCCTCCAAAGCGCGAATGACCCTTGATGCCTGGGAAATCTCCATCTACGTCGGTCGCGTCAGCTTGGTCCTTCGCGGGGGGATCTCAACCATAAGAGTAAGACCACGCTCGTGCTCGCCCAACTTCACTTCTCGACAGAAGGGCCTCTCTGTGTGCGTCTCGACAAACGGCCCTCGGCCCCTCCCCAAGCACGGCGCTGATAAGATCTTCGAAAAGATGTCGCTGCACCCCGGCGGCGATGTTCTTTTCCCGCCTCACCAACTCCAGGGGGCGGGGCTGTCAATTCGTACTCGAGGATTGCTGTGGAGACACTAGACCTGGTGGAGTTTGACCTCTTCTCGCAGCCATTCGACGACCGTATGGTTCCAGAGCGCGAATATCGCGTCTTCTACCGCCTTGGTGACCGCAGAGCTACAGTTATCAGCCAATGATGCTGACACAATGGCTATCGATAAAGGGCCTGGCTATGCACGGCTTGAACCACGCTGAATCGGCTGACCGAATGCTGGGGGGCCAGGGAACGTCGTTCGGCCTCTCTCTTTGTCGAGACCACAGAAAGAGTAGATCCACTCAACGGGCTTGGTTGGTCCTTATTGTTCTTGCCGGTCCAATTCAGACTCGATAACACCAATGTCAAAATGTGCCGTCAGAATCAATAGGCGACACGTATCTTTCCACCCCTGGCTGACTCTGCATTTGCTTACTTGACCAGAGAACTCAGGCTCAACTTGGCTGTTCCAACGTCGGGACTTGGGACACCGTGTATGCGGGTGGCAGCTCTTGGGGCAGCCTATGTCACCGCCGTTACACCATTAGGAGAGTCAGACGACATAAAAGACGGGGAGCATAGAGAGATGACTGCATGAACCAAGACAAAAGGTTGGTGCCGCCATTTTGTGGCCGATGATATGCCCCGTGACCATCGACAGCCAATAAAACCTGCCGATAGAGTGACCTGATTGGTGTTGCTGCTTACGATACCTCATCCACAGTTGTTGAGCTTGTCGCATGACTTGGTTTCTTCCTCTTCTTTTTCTTTACATAAATATACTTGAATTCTAAAAATAAAAAGTTACCGTCTAGTCCGGATGAATCTTGGTTGGGATCTATCAGCTTGCATTTGCGTGTGGTGAAGGACCATACCAAGTGTTTCTCACGACGAGCTGCATAACTGTATCACGGGCGTGCCACACTCCTCAACTGGCTCTGTAGCTTTCTATTCTAGTCTTGTTTGACATTTACCATGTAAGCCGCCATGCGCTGACATGGTCAGAATTATGCTAATTACAGCACATGAACGGGTAATGGTGGCAGTGATCCCTCAGGGACATGAGTGGCAGGTTGCTCGATCGCAAAACGACCAAACGTTCTGGATTGATGAGCCTCGGGTGGCAGTACCTGGACCGTGGTTTCGGCTTCCCGTGACGAACTGGGGTTCTCCAAGTTTCTTTTGATGGGCAATTGATAAGCCCAACTGAGGATCAGTGGGCTGGGTGGCCCGAGTTCGCTGGCATGTCACATTGGTCCCCCAAGATGGGCGAGTCGCGACAGCAAGGCTGAATGGAATATATTCGCACCAGGCAAGGAGGCCAAGTTGCGCCGTCAACTCGACCTCCAGCTCACCCCGTCTCTGGAACTGGCCCTTCATCTTTGGTAGCGACCCTGCAGCTAGCCAGGCGCCGAGAAGAGGATTCCTTGTTTCGCCTAGTTGTCGTCGCTCCGTGGGAGCCACTCAGCCACTCGCAGTCTCGCAGTGTGGCCCAGACTGGGAGGAGGCCATGACCATGTGAGCGTTTGTTGCACGGAAGAAATGAAGGAGCGGAATGGCACGAATGAAGACGCCTCGATTAGATGAAGAGCCCAGACCTTTTGGGTCGCCGTGGACGGGAACGTCGGTGGAGGTTCCCGGTTCCAACTTCCGTGCCGTTGTGCCATATTACCCGGACCCTCATCCTCCGTCGTTCCACCGGGAGGCCTGGCTGGACGTCCTCCTCAACCCATTCCGGGCGGCCCATTCGTCCAGACGTGGCGGTTATAGCAGAAACACGGCCGTGGTCTCGCCGTCGTGGCGGTCTTGGCCCCCTGTCACCTGGTCTGGTGTCGCCCTGGCCGCCTCTCGCGGGGAGCACCGAGCACGTCGACTGTCCGGGACGACTAGATGTCCCGGGGTAAGTCGTGAGGAAAACATGGAGCTGTATATATACCCTCTTGAAACCTATTGTCCCCCTGATCATTCCACTTGTCGAACAACGCTAATCAGGACGAGCGCGTTTGAGCACATATTCATTCTTTCGGTCCTCTCCGAGTCTCTCTTCGAAGCCCGCCCTCTTCCGGTTTTTTCTCTTCCAAGGTCCGGCCCCAGCCCGCCCGGAACTCTCGCTCACGCAACATGAAGGTCCTCCTCTCTCTCCTTACGGCCGGCCTGGCCAGCGCCCACACCATCTTCTCCTCCCTCGAGGTCGGCGGCGTGAACCAGGGCCAGGGCAACGGGGTTCGCATCCCCACCTACAACGGCCCCATTGAGGACGTCACGTCCAACTCCCTCGCCTGCAACGGGGCGCCCAACCCGACGGCCCCGACCTCCAAGGTCATCACCGTCCAGGCCGGCCAGAACGTGACCGCCGTCTGGCGCTACATGCTCAGCACGACCGGCTCCGGGCCCGCGGACGTCATGGACAGCAGCCACAAGGGCCCGACCATTGCGTACCTGAAGAAGGTCGGCGACGCCGCCACCGACACGGGCGTCGGCGACGGCTGGTTCAAGATCCAGCAGGACGGCTTCAGCAACGGCGTCTGGGGCACCGAGAACGTCATCTTCGGCCAGGGCCGCCACGACATCAAGATCCCCGCGTGCATCGCCCCCGGCCAGTACCTCCTGCGCGCCGAGATGATCGCCCTGCACTCCGCCGGCAGCTACCCCGGCGCGCAATTCTACATGGAGTGCGCCCAGATCAACGTCGTCGGAGGCACCGGCACCAAGACCCCCTCGACCGTCAGCTTCCCCGGCGCCTACAAGTCGTCCGACCCCGGCGTCACCATCAGCATCGTAAGTCTAGTTTCCCGTCCTGGCCGCGCATATCTTTCTGTCCATCTATCTATCGGTTGAGTTGGGGCTAACCAGCACCGTCCAACAAGTGGTGGCCTCCCGTTACCAACTACGTCATCCCCGGCCCCGAGGTGTTCACCTGCTAAGCGCACGACGGCGTATGAAGAGTCAAAAGGAGGGGGAGACGGAACACTCGCTGCGAGGACATTCAGTCTTTTAGCATCTACTATCTACTTCTTACCCGGCTGGGACCCCATATGGAGCCTGCTGTCTTGGGCGATTCTTGTACATAGTTACCAAACGTCAATAAACTTGTGCTCATCAAAGCTTGAACAAGTCCCTTGCTGCCCTTGTTTGCAGGGACAAATTGAAAATGAGGCGCTGGATCAACGTATTCAAGTGCAGCTGAGGACGAAAGGCAAAACCTGCCGAGTATCGTTTCTCTGCTGTGATAGTTGAAAATATGACTGGGTGAAGCTGGTGTTTATTTAAATAATAAATGGAATTTGAATTGTGTCCCAAATGATGTATGGTTACCGAATCTGGTCAACAGGAAGTAGATAGTTGCTATGAATATTTTGCGCAATAATATTATTGGGGGAAATATGAAAATCGAAGCACTCCTCCAGTGTGATATCCTGCGCATCGTCTGGAACCACCGTCTGCTGGCTCACTTTCGACCTCCCCTTTTTAACGTTTGAATGGCATCAATACTATGTCATTTCCAGTCATCAGGTCAACATTGCTCAGGGTTGCATGAAGCGGGCTACTGCAATGGAGGCGGTTGTATAAAAATGTATGACCCCCAGCTAGCCTAGTCAACTCAGCAGAGTTGAAACTTGGGCAGAGTCTTACCTTGCCCAGTCATGGTACACTGTTAGGAACAAGTGGGAATTGGTATCAAGCAGCTTTGAAATATGTTTAAAATCATCTCCTCTAGCTTTCAAAGTAAAACAAAGGTTTGTAGAGGCAAAAGTTGTCAACTTTTCTAATTAATGAGACTGACGGTTTTGAGGCAGAGGTTAGAGAAAACACACCAAACAATTGATACTGCCTTGTTGTTAGGTGAGTGACGTATCAGTTGGAAGTCTCAGGCGCTTTGTAGAACTACCAGAATGTTTCGGACAGAGGCCCAGTCAAGAACAATCAAGAGATGGCAGCCAATGAATGGATCACAAGGAGGTCTGTCTACAAAGCTGACTCAAGCTGCAAAGTGAGTTGACCTGCTAGCAGTCAGAAGTCTCTTTATGGTGATCTTATGATAACTCTGGACCCTGAGTGTTGACACTCTCAATCCAGAGTCCCTTGGATAATTCTCCTCCTCACTAGGTGTTAAAAATACAAAGCGCCAGACTGACCTGCACTGAGCTCTGTTTTCTTTCAATGCCGTAATAGAACAACACTGCTTGAACTCAAGCCCACGAGGCTCACAGTCCTCAAGTTTCCCTGTTCACAAGCACCAGGGCAAAGGCTCAGCATCAGCACACCAGCTCCGCCTACCCATCAACAACACCCGTCCCGTCCCGTCCTGTCCACGCCTGGTGACCCAAGACACGTCCACTCTGGCGAACAAGTATTTGTTTACTTGCTCCTTCCTTGCTGTTTATCTCTTCTGCTCCTTCCTGTTTTCTCGAGTCTCGAGTAGCCCTATGTTTTGAGCACAGAAATCCCCGAGCGAAAATATCTTACTTTTCCTCGTCGGCTGTGGACTCTCGAGATCTTCTTCTTTTGCAAGTCTCACCCTTTCCTTTGGGCCTCGCCAAACCTCGCTCCATATCTCCAGGCTTCATTGTCAAACTCTCATCATACTTTTCAACGAGAGATTATCAAGAAAAAACTCCAGAGGTCCAGTAGTCGTCGTCGTCGACTTCCTCCACACCATCAAGAACCTCTGCGCAGCCTCCTCTCGACGCTGCCTTTCACCCTCAGCACTTGCGAAGACAATCTTGACAGCTACTCCAACTCACGTCACCGTCGCGCTCTGCCTGCCCATGATGTCAATTCAAAAGGCAGAGATGGGCTCTCTCGGCCTGGAGGAGATCTCCCTTGAGACCTCCGCCGAGACCGCCAAGACCGCCGAGACCGCCGAGATGAAGCCTCTCGTCTTGGATGACCTCCCCCTCGAGATCCGCGAGGCCATCGCCAAGATGCTTCGCACCCACTGCTTCTATCCCACGCCTCACTTGGCGAGCTACAAGGCCTCCAAGAAGACCCTGTCCAGCCTTTGCCTCGTCAGCAAGAAGTGGAACGAGATCGCGACGCCCCTCCTCTATGAGACGTTCAACTCGACCGAGAAGAACACCACCTTTGGCTTCCTCGAGGCCATTATCAAGCGCCCCGACCTGGGCGCCCACGTCAAGACCGCCTACCTCACGCCCTCGGGCAGCCTCTACCGCAAGGCCCAGGCCAACCGCTACAAGCAATCCATCAGCGACCGCGCGGCCGCGGTGGGCATCGATCCCGTCGAGCACGACCGGTACTGGGGCTCCCGCTCCTCCCACGCCGACTCCATCTGGGAGAGCGACCTCCGGTTCTTCCTGGAGGAGATGATCCTCCTCCACACCCCGAACATGGTGTCGGTGACCTTCAAGGACCGGCCCGAGGTCGTCGACGCCCGGTTCGCCTTCCGATTCCTGGCCATGGCCGCCGTGCAGAACCCGCAGGAGTTGGAGTATCAGAACCCGCTGCTGCTGGAGCAGCAGGACCCGGAGCAGCAGCAGAAGCGGCAGTGGGACGGCCTGAAGAGCCTCCGCAACGTCGCCATCGAGATGGGCGTGAGCTCCGTCACGGACGAGCGCTCCCACGCGGGCTACCTCTGCCGCCTCGCCTCCTTCGCGCCCCACGTGCGCGTCTTGAAGATCCACGAGGTCTTCGTGCCGTACTGCTTCCACGGCCACCGCCTGGCCAGCCACGCCGCCTCCCTGCCGCGTCCGCCGATGGTGGTCCCGCCCCGGCTGGCCGTCTTCCTCGCCAACCTCACGTCGCTCAAGTTCGCCAGCCACGTCCGCTTCGCCGAGTCCCCCAAGGTCCTGCGCCAGATGGTCGCGCACTGCACCGGCCTCGTCGAGGTCCAGTACGCCGCGGGCTCGCTCGACGCCGCCTCGGCCCTGCACATCCTGTACCCCCTGCGCCCGACCCTGAAGCGCCTCCGCCTCACGCTCCAGGTCGCCCCCGGCGACCGCACCATCTGGGACGGCCTCAACAGCCTGCACGTCTCGCCCTTCCACATCGTCGCCAGCTTCGCCGCCCTCGAGGTCCTGCGCTTCGACTTCACCGGCCGCTGCCTCAACGAGCTGCCCCCCTGCTACGCGAACCGACCCGACATGACGGCCGCCCTCATGCGCGCCCTGCCGCCCTCCCTGCGCGTGCTGTTCCTCACCGGCTGCGAGTGGGCCTACCTCGTCGAGGGCATCTCGCAGCTGCGGAAGCTCCTCGAGGAGCGCGCCCTGCCCCGCCTCCAGAAGCTCCACGTGGCCTGCACCAGCCTCGCCCGGGACAGGCCCTTCATCGACACCTTTGCCAAGCTCGGCGTCGACATGAAGATCTTCCTGCACCGCTTCGCCTCCCGCGAGGAGAACGCCGGCCTCGAGGAGGAGGGCTGGGACCAGTACGGAAGCCTTGCTTGATTGGTGGACGATGAATGAACGCGTGATGATGGGTATCGGAACCGCGGGACATGGGATGAAGGAACCAACATTTTGGGGATCCTTTTGTACACTAGAGAGCTTCCAGAGAGACAGGGAAAGAAACACAGACAGACAGAAAAGTGCGTCATGGAAGTTAGGTTAACACGGCCATGGCATTGCAACTTGAGTGGTATTAATCCTCGCATGTGTCTCCAGGTTTCAAGGTCATTCATTACCTGTGTAAACAGCAAGTCCCAAGTGCCTACTTACAAATGCATGCTACAACTCATTCAATCCTCATGGCGATTCGTGAACTAGCCGCCAAGATGGCTACTTACCTTGTGTGGACTGTGTAAGTAGGAATGGATAGTGAACGTAAGTAGTACGGTATAGGCGAAGGAATAGCAAATGTCGTCCAAGTCAAACAACATCAGACGGCTAGCAGGCAAGTCAAGAAGTACAAGCTGAGAAGCATGAAACCTCATGACTTTCGTGGCAGGCAGGATAGAATTTCATTGAGCATCATTCCGCCATAAGACGAGCAGTCGCGTTACATTATGTGGCACGAAAAGCCGGAGTGTAAAGTTAGTACAAATGTTGTCATA
>PJEX01000086.1:82446-100913 GCA_005350895.1 Colletotrichum tanaceti
CCCCCCCCCCCCCCCCCCCCCTCGGCCCATTAGAAGGCGGCGAGAGCACCGAGAACGATCATGCCGAATGCGCCCATAGAGCCCACGGCGGGGGCGGCGCCGGCGGGCTGAGCCGAGGAGGTAGCAACGGCACCCGAGCTGGAAGCGGCGGCGTTGGGGTTGGGGGTGACGGAGGCGGAGGCAGTGACGCCGGAAGCGGCAGCAGACGCAGAGGCCGACGCGGAAGCCGATGCCGAGGCAGCAGCGGAGGAGAGAGAGGCGATGGCGGAAGAGATGGCGGAAGAGACGGCGGCGGAGGCGGACTCGACGGGGGGGACCGAAGCGCCGTTGGTGACCTCGCGACAGAACTTGGCAGCGGCGGGGAGGAGCTCGCCTGACGAATGGACGTTAGTAATGACGGCCTACGATGATGATGGCCAGGCGAGAGGAGAGGAGAAGTAGGAAAACCGGGAGAGAGAGAGAGAGAGAGAGAGAAGAGATGGACAAGGTCTAGACATACCGGTGGCGACGTCGCTGGGGCAGGACTGGAGGACGCAGGGGACACCGACGGTGTAGATGTTGCGGTAGTTGGTGGCCTCGCAGATGCAGGCCGAGTCGTCGATGCTGCTGCACTTGGTGCCGTCCTTGACGGCCTGGGTGAGGCACTCGACGGAGCACTTGGGGATGACGTCGGTGAACTTTTGCTGGGCGACGGCGAGGCCGGCGGTGGCCAGGAGGACGTAGGAGTACTTCATCTCGACGGGTGTTGTGCAAAGCGGCCCTTGAGTGTTGGTTGATTCTTGGTGATGGAGTGAGCGGGATGGAGAGGAGGAGCCGAGGAGGGAAGAGAAGATTCCTTTATCCCCTCTCCCCATCCCCCAATTCCTCGCGCGTAGGGGGTTGAGCGAGCAATATAAGTCTGTAGACCCATCTGGCATCAGGTATGGGCCGACGCCCACCCGCCCCTGAGAGTTCGGTCTTGTCTTTTTTCATTTTCTTTTTGCCCCGGGGGGGACAACGAACGACAAGACCCAAGACTCAAGAGTCAAGCTCCTGCATGTGGCGCATGGAATGGGGGGGACGAGACCTTCCTCTCCGCTCTCCCCTTCATCACCAAGAGAATGCCAGAAGGGCAACAAACTTGTGAGGGGTGGGCTCGGTGGTGCATCTGTAGCCAAGGTTGGTTAGATGGTCCGGGCAGTCGGGCAGGGGTTCTGCAGGTCATACCTGATCAGGCTGCTCGGCTAGAGACTCAGTCGCTTGATTCGGGCTCTCGGCCAGGGTCTTTTTTTAAAGGCGCTGTGGAGAGGTGACTCTCGGCCGGTCGGTGAGAGCGGTGATTGGCAGGGCGGCGTGAGAAGATTGATAATGGTCTGAGGATGGAGGCACAGCGCATGGAAGACCGGGGTTCGAAGGTTATCTGATGGATCAGATAAGATTGGATGGCGCTCGCTGAGTCCTGCCTGAGTCTTGAGTCGAGAAGGGCCGAGTTTTCAGCTGCTCGCCCTAACCTGTTCTGCTCTCCTCCCTTCCCCTCCCCCTCCCCTGGCCTCCACGGGGTTGGTTCCCCGTCCTTGTTCGGCCTACGATTCCGGCTGAATGAGCTTCTGCCCATGTGAGGAGGTGTTTGGCCGCCGTTGCCAAGAGAATGGGCTTTCGTTATGCCCGGGGTTGTTGTGGCCTGTTGGGAGGCCAAGTGAAGAAGATTTGGAGGGCCATGTGAAGAAGATTTCTTCGGCGGCAACGTCGTGCTAGCTCACGCCGAAACAAGGCGACGCCGGTCTGTCCGCGTGGTCGAGGAGATACATGATTGCGTCGAGGTCTTTGTGTGTGTCCGATACCCATCTTACTTACCCAAGAATGAGAAGAGCTTGAACATTGCTTTCCGGATACTAGACTTGAGTTTGTGTTGCGGACATTGGGAGCAGGAATCCTCGGCTTTCGGCAACGATGTAGCAGTAAGGCGGAGAGCCGACAAGGGTCATGGGCACATCATGCCTACTGGGATTTACTAAGTAAGTTTGATGGTGCAGCTCACCTGCTGTGTAAGTAAGTAAGAGTCCAGCAGTTGTTGGGGTCAGTCGAAACGATGATTTCCCATTCACCATCACTGAACGGACCGGCCGAAACATGACCAAAGCTACCGTACGTACCCCGAGAGCTGCTGTTTGCTTTGCTCGGTGAGAAGCTTGGATCCTGGTACTGTTGACGGGGAATTCGTTCGGGTCTCTTGTCGGAACGTACAATGGACGTAGCACTGTTGAGTGCTGTTAATGTTGATGGCCTCTCGATACTGGTGGTGTGAAATGTGCAAGACGCGGCGGACAGTTGTGTGGCTGGTGATGTGTTTGGAAGTGCGACGGAATGTGGCTGCAATAACTTTTAAGCCACACAATGACGGCAGCATCAATTGGCGTTCCGGTCCTGCCTGATTCTTCCACTCCGGACGGTTCCGTCCCGTTAAGCGAGCCGGCGATTGCACGTAATTACCGCGGTACGTACTCTACGGTCTCCAACCGTCCTGTACCCGTCAGGTACCTGTTTGCGTGCTGGCTAGGTACCTAGGCACCTACCCGGGCCGATAACGCAGTGGGCAATCGCCCTGACTGACTACCCGGCCGTCAGACCCCGCCAAAGCAAAACCTGCCCCTCCATGGGAATTTTTAAAACCCCGCGTCTTTCCCTTCTGAATTGTTTTGTGAGACTATCGCAGACCGACGTTGCGATCGCAGCAACCCATACTTTGGACAATTTCGCTTGCAAGACAAGATCACTTGTTGCTATACACATAAAACACACACACGCGCACACGCACCCAGGAACGCTACTACGAGACGCCATGGCTACGATTGACATCGTTCTCGGCGCCCAGTGGGGGTAAGCTGCCAACTCTTCCCGCGGCCCGACTCAACACAACTCCCAGTCTTTTTTGCTCTACTCTACCTATTGTTCCCTTTTCTCCTCCATCTCCTTCTCCTTGTTCCGGCTCCTATGTACTTCTTCTGCCTCCATTCCCAATGCTGTCTCCCTCTCCGCCTTCCCATCCCATCTGTTCCCTACCTCCCATCCCAACTCCCCCAGCCAGCAGGGCGGCGGCCACGTCGGGGAGCACTCCGAGGGTGTATACATATGGGATCTTGCACGTGTATATGCCCGCTGCGGTCGCGTCGTCTTCATGGCGCGTGCTGCCCTGCTGTATCATCAACGACTGAGACGGCATTTATCGACTAACACGTGGCGCAACAACAGTGACGAGGGCAAGGGAAAGCTGGTCGACGTGTAAGCTCTGCTCTTCTCTCCCTTGGTTGCCCTCATCTCGTCTCGTCGCAATGACCCTCTAACGCGCCCCCTCTCCCCGGTTGCAGCCTCGGACAAGACGCGCAGATTTGCGCCAGAGCTCAGGTTGGGAAAATGCGGTACCTTGTGGTTAATCGATGGCATGCTGATGGCCCTTAGGGCGGACACAATGGTAGGAGTCGCTCCAACACTCCTTAGAGACCAACCCCGAAGACTAGGGGATTCTAACCCGACTGCTTTCCAGCCGGTCACACTGTCATCGCCGATGGTGTCAGCTACGACTTCCGTAAGTCCTCTCTCTTGTCTCCTCCGGACCAATGTCGTTGCGCCGCTTTCTCTCCCTCCTCCTCCTCCTCCTCCTCCTCTTCCTCCTCCTCATGCTGACCGCTGTTGTTGCTCTCTCCAGACCTTCTCCCCTCCGGTCTCCTGCATCAGAAGTGCATAAGCCTCATCGGATCCGGTGCCGTCGTCCACGTGCCGACCTTTTTCAAGGAGATGGCCGACCTCGAAGCCAAGGGCCTCAAGAACATCCGCGAGCGTCTCCTCGTGTCGGACCGCTGCCACATCATCACCGACTGCCATATCCAGGTCGACGGGTTGGAGGAGCAGGAGCTGGGCGGTAACAGCATCGGCACCACCAAGCGCGGCATCGGCCCAACCTACAGCACCATGGCCGCCCGCAACGGCATCACCATCAGCGAGATGTTCGACGAGGAGGTCTTTGCGCGCAAGCTTCGCCAGCTCGCCCAGGGTTTCAAGAAGCGCTTCGGCGACCTCCTCGTCTACGATGTCGAGGATGAGATCACCCGCTTCAAGCAGTACAGAGAGGACCTTCGCGTATGTCTGGCCGGTCGCGCGTCGACTCTGTGTGTGTTTGTGTGTGTGGACTCGTCACTAACGCGCGCGCGCATCTACAGACTTTTGTTGTCGACGCCGTCCCCATCATCGCCGATGCCCAGAAGAACGGCAACAAGATCCTCGTGGAGGGCGCCCAGGCTGTCATGCTCGACCTGAGTACGCCGGCACGACGCTTCTGCTTGCGCGCGCGCGACATTTGCTGACCACTTTTCGCGACCCACAGACTTCGGAACGTACCCCTACGTTACATCATCCAACACTGGCCTCGGCGGTGTTTTCACCGGTGTAAGCCCTCCCTCCCTCTCCCCCATGAGGATGGTTTCGAGCTTTCCCTGATCCGCTCCTGACAATGTTCCGCAGCTCGGCCTCAACCCCAAGAAGATCAACAACATCGTCGGTGTCGTCAAGAGCTACACGACCCGCGTCGGCGGCGGTGGCTTCCCCACGGAGCTGCTCAACGAGACGGGCGAGAAGCTCCAGAAGATCGGCCACGAGATCGGCGTGTCGACGGGCCGCTCCCGCCGGTGCGGCTGGCTCGACCTCGTCGTAATCAAGTACTCGACGGACCTGAACCACTACACGGCGCTGAACCTCACCAAGCTCGACATCCTCGACACGTTCCCGACCATCAAGGTGGCGGTCGCGTACAAGAACAAGCACACGGGCGAGCAGTTCGCGTCGTTCCCCGCGGACCTCAAGGCGCTCGAGGAGGCCGAGGTCGTCTACGAGGAGTTCGAGGGCTGGAACACGCCCACGACGGGCGCCAAGACGTTCTACGACCTGCCCAAGCAGGCCCGCGCGTACGTCGAGTTCATTGAGAAGTTTGTCGGCGTCAAGGTCGTCTGGATCGGCACTGGGCCCAAGAGAGAGGACCTCATCTTCCGCGGGTACTAGCCGGTTTGTTGTAGCTATTTAAAAAGGGCTTACTGTAGAGGAGAGGAAAACGACCGGACGTCGCCGTGAATACAACGGCGGTGACGCTCGGTGCTATTGTTGATAGAGTTCCGATGTAAACCAGAGAACAATAGACGACATAAAAAAGACATTTGGTCTCTCTCCCAACTCCAATCTCACTACCCTAGTCGTGTCTGTTTACCCTACTCGTGTATGTCAAACTAAAACTCACCACTGGTCATAGCCGCCATTCGCCATCCCGACACCTCCGAAGTCACAACGTCTTTCACTCCACGTCAGCGTGGACGCAAGCATACCTTTCTACGTATGACTCTTTGGCTCCGCGGGGGCCAAGTCCGGGGCACCCACTGGAGCTGGAGACTCGCCGCGATCAGTGGGGCCGAGGAGATCGGGGCCTTCTCATTCCTGCTCCAACAGTCCACACACGGGTCCCCGACATCGGAAGGGGCGCTGAGGCATTTAGCGTTTCCCCGGAAGCCGCCGAACACGGCCGGACTAGCAAAATTTTCCAATATTGAGTGCCCAGATTACACGTGATTGCCCAAACGAGGGGGGGTTCACAGACCGACCCAGTCAGAGCATATCCGCGAGTCTACCAGTATTAACAGCGTTCTACCCTGCCATCCACCAAGAGAATATGGTTTGCAGACCCGCGAGTCAGGGTCACAGACGAGTATCCCAGATACTCCGAATTGTCTGGCCGGTTGGCCCAATGGCAAGGCGTCTGACTACGATATACCGTGGAATCAGGAGATTGTGGGTTCGACCCCCATGCTGGTCAAGATCTTTTGCTGTTCAAGGCTTCTGGCATTTGGGAACTAATGCCTTTTTTCTCTACACACTGATGCTTTCTTTGCCTCGAGAGACCCGCTTCCATTATGTCCGGAGCCCGAGATGCGTTCTCAGGATCCACACGTAGGGAAGCGGCCGTCATTGCCGGCGGCACCAAAGCCCGGACCTCTCCCGGCCGGACCCACCCGGCAATTCTCACTCGTCTCCGTGCTTTCACGGGTTGTATACAGCATCATGGACACGGGTCACTGAAGCATGGAATGTTAACTGATGCGAAATTGGACAATTACAACATGCTAATTGTCGCGGGGCGTAGGCTCGGCACACGGCCCTCGGAGACAGTTAGCCCGCAGGACCGGGATTCCACCGGGTATATTACTCATCCACTCGTTAGATCCAGCTTTCATAGACTCTTACCAATACAACCGCACCTTCACAGCCTATATTAGCCGTCTGCCCGCGACACTAATCATTAACATCCCCCTAAGCATCATAGGAGGCATCACGCCATGACCCGGTAGACGGGATACTCGTCGCCGACGCTGACCGGGAGCACGTTGAACGTGGCGTAAGAGTCGATGCCCTCGGGCTCCAGCGTCACGAACGCGTGCGCCGCGTTCCTCTGCCGCGTGCTGACCCAGAACCCGCCGGCCGGGACGCGGACCTCCTTGCGGAGCGTCGCCGTCGTCACCGTCGTGCGCGCGACGCCCTCGTACTTGGCGCCCGCGGCGACCGCGGCGCCCGTGACGTTGAACGCCTCGACCTCGCCGCGGAAGTCGGCCCGCAGCGTCTGCACCTCAACGCCGGCGACGCGCAGGCGCTCGGCGACGTCGGCCCACGCGCGCGAGAAGACGTAGGCCTCGGGCCGGGACCGGGTCAGGTTCGCCGCCACGGGCGTCGTGTTGAGGAACCGCACGGGCACCTCGACGAGCGCGCCCGTCGTCGCCTCGATGAACTGCCAGGTGATGTTGGTCGGCCGCGCCGACTCGGTGACGACGATGTCCTCCGCCGCCGTGCCGGCGATGAAGTCGGCGCGCGCGCCCTCCACCGTGGCGTACACCTCGTCGGCGCGGTCCGCGGCCGTCTGGACGATGGCCTCGACCATGGTCAGCCCCGCGGCGACCCGGCGCTGCCAGTGCTGGTCCGCCAGCCCGATGCCGCGCGTCTCGGTGAGGAACACGACGGCCTGGCCGAGCGCGACGGAGCTGTCGCCGATCTTGGCGTCGCCCGTCGTCTCCTCCAGCACGACGTCGTCGGTGCCCGCGGGCCCCGTGACGTAGGCGCCCCAGCGCAGGCCGCGGCGCTCCATGGCGGCGGCGACGGCGTTGGCGAACACGGCCTCGGACATGTCCCGGATGGCGCGGTGGATGTTGGCGTTCTTCATGGCCGAGAACTGGCCGTCCTGCGCGTCCACCCACTGCGCGCGGGCGCCGTAGGGACCCGTCGGGCTGTACTCGTGGCAGTCGACGCCGACGTGCGGCGCGAAGCCCGCGACGAGCCTCTTGACGTCGCGGGTCTGCTGCCGCGCGAGCTTGGTGTGGTCGCGGTTCGGGTCCAAGTTGGTCGCCAAGTACCGCTGGAAGTAGGCCACGCCGTCCGGGTTGTACCGCGGCAGCATCATGATGTCGACCCTGTCGAGGAGCGAGGCGGCCCAGGTGGCGTTGGCGTCCAGCTTGCCCAGCAGCGCGAGGAGGGCCTGGTCGCCCGCCGGCTCGTTGCCGTGGACGCCGCCCTGCATCCAGATGCGCACCTTGCCGGGGCCGCTGGCGTTGGCGTGGGATGCGAGCCCGTCGTTGACGGCGCGGTTCGAGGTCGAGAGGTAGACGTAGGGGATCGAGCGGCCCTCTTCGGACTTGAAGTCGGGGTTGTGGTAGGTCATCCACTCGTTGCGCGCCGCGAGCGTGCGGAGGAAGTTGTCTGCGCGAGTTTTCTTGTCAGCTACTGGGCCAGGGGGAGTAGGAAGAGAGTCGGCCGGAGGCTTCCGGACTCGACTTCACTCACCCAGAGTCGCCTCGTCCGTCGGGCCGCTGGTGCCGTTGGCAAAGGTGCTGGGCACGCTCTCCGGGCTCGCGAACGCGGGCGAGAACAGCTCGACGCCCTCAACGTCAGGGAAATTGGCGGCGACGGCTTCGCTGTCGCGGATGACCTTGGGCCGGTTGTCCGCGTAAGTGAGTTGCGCCGACGCGAGACCTGCTCGGAGCAGGCCCAGAGTTGCTACCTGCTGGAATCGCATTGTCGTGATCGTTGCGGGCTTGGCTCCGGCTTCTCAACGGGTTCGTCAATGAAGAGATAGAGGGAAGACGGTCGAACGAGCAAGCTTTTTGCGCCGGGCTTCCTATTGTAGTCTTGAACCTCCCCGGCATCTCTCGGCCGGGACGGTCTCCCGCCGAGAGAGATAGTGGTCGCCAAGGCCTCATCTCAAGCTGACCCGGTGCCAGGAAACGTCATGACTTCCCCTTCCGTTGTGCGGTGACACCAGTGACCAGTGATCACCACGGCACTTCACCAGGAGCTAAGCGGGAATAGGAATGTGTTTATCTGCAGTGTGGAAAAGGGGGCCCCTCCTTGTGTGGAGTTGGAAGAGCTGGGGAACGTCTTAGATCCTTGACATAGTCTTTAGGAAACCTCTGGCCTGACCAGCGAAATCGCTCGCCAAGACGTGTTATCTCGCCAAGCTTCAAAAAGGCCCCCCCCCTAGCCGACAGGCACGAGGAACCTTTTGTTCATTGGGCTTGCCATTTGGATTTGCCAATAGCCCAGTTGGTCGAGTATCAATCAGTATCTTACCAATGGGCGGGCGAGGTGGAACTTGGAAGTGGAACGTTGTCTCTGACCATGATTACCGTGCTGATGTTTGCGGCATTGGATCTCAACCGGCTTTCAGCCAGTTGAAACTGTATTTAAATCATTCAAGAAAACGGGTGCCCCGCCGCCAAGGTGGTTGTATCGAGTCTCGTCGGGGGTTGGTGTGTTTGCTCAGATTTGACGCAGTCCCAGAGCTATACTTGGTTCTTACAATCTTGGAAACGGGAAGGCCAGTCAGTTCTCGCTCTCTTCCATGTGCAAAGAGTCACTTGTTGTTCAAGGTCAAGTGGACCCGTAGAGTTGCGATCGAGTAAGAATTCATGACGGCAACTTGGAACGCGCAAAAGTCATTTCGATACTAGTATTTCGCATTTAGACTGACACCTCTGTTTACGCAGCTTGAGTCTAGTTCCCATAACGGTAAAAATGGGTTGGCTTTTTTTTCTGTTATCATCGGCATACATCATAAACCGTGATAAAGGGTTTCGTGAATGATCAGCCGGTTCTTTTAGCATTTTCAAACCCTCCCTCTCTTATGTCCATGTTTTAACTTCACCCAGCCTCCATCACTTCTGATATGAGTACCGTGGTCCCAGAGAACTCAGAATCTTCAGTTCGCGCGGTCTTACGTAGAAGGGCTCTGTCGCGTCAAAATAGGCGTTGTAGTACTCCTTGGTCATTTGGTGCTGGTTGGATGATGGGAGCGATTAGCCAAAGTCCATTTTTTGGTGGATTCTATGCCGAGACCGTCTCACTTTCAGAATCCAATCTACAGGTTCGGACCTAGCAAATGAGTTAGTTAGCTCCCGCAACTTGCAAGTCACGACGATGACCACGTGGAGGAAGCGTGGCCCAGACTCACTCACCATTTCTCAATCCACGTGATCGTGCCGGGAGAGTCATGAATTTGATACATTTCAAAGTACATCAGCTCCGACTCCCTCTTCATCTTCTCGATGGTTGGCTCGGCCGCCTCCAAGAATCTGGCAACATCCCGGGGATGGACGTGAACAGTGACCTGGAAGACCGTCGCCATGGTGTGAGCAAGATGTGCGATGTGCCAGAAGCCGTCGTGTTCGAAATGAAACAAAGTTGACATGTGTTTGGCTGCTGTTGGGAACCGAGAAGTTCTGATCCCGGGGGGGACAAAGCTCATATGTAGTCCGCAACAATGTTTTCCCCGCATGTCCGACTGGTCAAGTCCGGCGTTGAGTAAGGTCAGATGGTGAAACATCCGATGTCTGACTAGGTAGTGACGGCTTTCATGAGTCTGCGCAATGTGCAACCTAAACCCGATTAGTTATTCTCGTGACTGGAGAAGCTTGGTTCGAGCCGTGGCCGCAGGCCCGTATTTTGACAGGAACAATGATGGGATCATTACTGCTGTGGAAGCTTGCGTTGAAATCGACAAGTTCCGTTCTCTCTGGGGCATCTGACGATGGGTTGAAGCAACCGCGAAGGACTGCGGCCCTGGGGTTGCAAGCCCATGACAACGAATCCAGACAGTTGACCACTTTAGTATGGCTACTATGTATCCAACGGCTATGGTCTGCTTGTTAAACGAGAAAGAGCTTCTGTCGAGATCGTCCTGATGAGATGCGGATTATGGATAATGGCTTCCATGCTGTGTTTTCATTAATCTTACACGCAGAATTCAGTCGTCACTCACTATCTCCACCCCTTGCAGAAAGACTATGCGATCTCTTGCCCTTTGAACTTGACGCTGTTGGATATAAGACTAACGGATAGGTTATACGTGACGGTCTGCCCTTTGAATGAGAAACCCTGCTCTTAAGCTCTTCTTAACCTCAGTCTGATTCCATAGCGGGCGGTCTTGTATTTCGTTAATCTTTCACGCCTGGAACATAACGGTGGTGGCTACTAAAAGAATCACACGCGCGGCAGTCAGCGTGAAAGCACACGCTCCATACTTTGTCGACAAAGTTATGTATTAAACCGACGTCAGCCATCTCTGTTTGAGTACTCGTACAGGCAGACCATTCTGGTCTTCTGGAAGGGTCATGTCCATTTTACTCGCAAAGAAGCATGCCGGGATTCTGTTAAACAAGTGCCACCCAAGAAAAAGAAGCCACCGCCAGTCCATCAAACCACCTCCGATAAAAGTCTCCCCAGATATGCAATATTAAGTGACGCCCGATAGGCACCCGTCCGAAGAAGTAAATTTCACCCACCCAAAGCTCATATGGACTCCCTACAGGAGAAGGGCGACAGCGAAAACGCTACAGACAAGGGCGCCAAGGTTGGCGGCGGACTTGCTGGTGCCAGCGTCCACAACGTTAACGGGGGGCTGACCGATGACAACCGGGGGTTGACTGGGAGCGGCAGCCCCAGGGGCCGGGCCGGGGGCGGCAGCCTCGGGAGCCGGACTGGGGGCGGCAGCAGCCTCGGGAGCCGGACTGGGGGCGGCAGCAGCCTCAGAGGCCGAACTGGGGGCGACAGCAGACTCAGGGGCCGGACTGGGGGCGGCAGCAGCCTCAGAGGCCGGACCGGGGGCGGCAGCCTCAGGAGCTTGACTGGGGGCGGCAGGGGCCTGGGCGGGAGACTGAACAGTTTGGTAAGGAGTCTCGGCAACGGGAGGCCGAGGAACAACCACGGTACTGCAAGAAGTGCCGGTGCAAGCCGTTTGGGTGATGGGAGGCTGTGACATGGCAGCGCATTTCTCGCAGGGAGGCTGGGGCTCGGGGCAATCGCCGTCGCAGCCCTTGACAATGTTGTACTTGTCGCCGGACCACTCGTACTTGTTCAGGGCCTCCTCTGCGGGACAGGTCTCAAAGATGCAGGAGTCGTCCTTGCAGAGGTACTTCTTGGAACAGGCGTCACCGGAGCATCTCTCGACGCGGCAGTAGTTTCCGTAGCAGACGACTTTCTCTTCCCACTCGGCCATGCCCCTGGTGACGAACTGGCACTTGCCGGAGGTGCACTTGACCTTGCGGCCACAGTCGAAGCCGCTGCAGACCTCGGGGCGCCAGATTCCTTCAATGTGTACGAGGCGACGCTTGCAGTCGTCGCCGAAGCAGGGGAAGTCGAATGCACAGTATCCGCCGTAGCCGACTATCGTCTTGTAGCAGTCGTCGCCGAAGCAGGGAATATCGGAGCACTCTCCGTCGGCGCAAGGGTTGGTGGGCTTGTAGCAGAAGGGACCCTGACAGTCCTGGCAGTACGGGCAGTAGGTAGTGGTGATGGTCGTGACAAGACCGGTCGGAACACCGCCGACGGTGAGAGTGGCGGTGGCAGTGATGGTGGTTGTGACGTTGTCGGGGACACCAGCAGCGCCGGCGCGGACGTAGATGGTGAATCGAACGGTGGACGCGATGATTCCGGGAAGCTGGCGCTTGGCCTTGAGGACAGGTGGGGCAGAGCGACCACCGCAGCGCTGTCTATCGTTGCCGGGGCAGGAGATGTTGCACTGCTCCTCGGGGGTCTTGATCTCGTTGACATCGTCGACAAAGTCACCGCAGAAACAGTCTCTGCCAAAGGTAGCAGCGTAGCGCTTGCCAGTGGGGGCACACTGGGCGATACAGCGGTCGTTGGTCATGACCTCGGCAGACAGGGACAGCACGAAAGTCTTGAAGCTGGAAGGTGATCCGTAGCAGCCGAGGTAAGTGAAACCGCCGACGTTGATGGGATTGAGGGCGGAAGCGGAAGCCGAAGCGGAAGCCGAAGCGGAAGCCGAAGTCGACACGGAAGCCGAGGCCGAAGCCGAAGCGGATGTGGACCCACTGGTACCGAAACCGGTAGAAGTGCTGGTGGATGAAGGTGCGGCCGAGACAGTAGAAGTGCTGCTGCTGAAAGGGAAACTCGTGGAGCCAGTAGAGGTGGTGGAGCTGGTGGAGGTGGAGCTGGTGGTGGATGCCCCGGTGGAAGTGGACGAGGACGTGGGAGGGTTCACTTGGATGATTTCGCCGACATTGACAACCTGACGTCGCACCAAGCGACGTACAACCGGAGGAGGACAGGCGACCGTTGGCAAGTCCGTCCTCAGTACGTTGCCACAGAAACACTGGCCCCCGACGTAAGCGTTATACCTGAACGGCAACCCGCAGGCGGCGATACAGGTCTGTTTGGAGGTGACGGACTGGGTGCTGAGATCCGTGAACGGAGATTGTCCGGCCGGAACATTTCTGCAACCAAGAGACGTGAGAAGCAAGATGACAGGGTTGCCGTTTACATCGATCACCCGAACGTTGAACGTTTGAAAATCCGGAGCACAGTCAAACGCATCAAAGGAATTGACACCGCTTGGGTTGGCCTGCGTCGTGCATACAGCAGCCGTAGTGGTTGTAGTGGTTGTAGTGGGTGTGGTGGTTGTAGTGGATCTAGTAGTAGTGGTGGTTGTAGTGGGTGTGGTGGTTGTAGTGGATCTAGTAGTAGTGGTGGTTGTAGTGGGTGTGGTGGTTGTAGTGGATCTGGTAGTAGAGGTGGTTGTAGTGGGTGTGGTGGATCCTGTGGTAGTGGTGGTAGTGGTGGCAGGTGTGGTGGTAGGAGTAGTAGTAGTTGTGGTAGTAGTGGTGGTAGGTGTGGTGGTGGTGGTTGTGGTGGAAGGTGTGGTGGACTCAGTGGTAGTAGTGGTTGTGGTGGACTCGGTGGTGGTAGTGGTTGTGGTGGAAGGTGTGGTGGTAGTGGTGGTGGTGGTGGTGGTGGACTCGGTGGTAGTGGTGGTTGTGGTGGTGGTAGTAGTTGTTGTTTGAGCCACGCAAAGACCAGTGTTTGTATCGCAGTCGGGGAGCAGCGGGTTGGTGCAGTCAGTGTCTGTGCTGCAGGTAACGCCCCCTATTATAGAAGCTATGCAAAGACCGGTTGCTGTATTGCATGCTGGGAGGAGCGGGTTGATGCAGTCAGTGTCTGTTGTGCAGGTAACGCCCCCTGCTACTGCCTGGCTGACTCCAGCCAAAGTTAATAAGAATCCCGACCATGCCAATCCATTGAATCCAATACACTTCATGATGGCCAAGTAAAAGAGTGGACGTGCACACTAAGCGGTGATGCACTTTGTATAATTAAAAGAGTGTGATGTTTGTTGAAAGATTGTTGGTGAGGATGTTCTTGGCAACGGGGATCAAGCTGGCTTGTGTCTATTGATCCTTTATAACCAGCTCAGACTTTGTTGGTCCTGGCTCACATCCCTCTTACTAAAAGTGAAACCCTCTATGTAGTAATGTCCTGTTCCCTCCCTACATTCCCTAGCCATCTTAGCACACCTTCAGAATGTAGTTTGGGAAACACAGCCTAGAATCCCTGGATCCTCGTCGCTTGCCTAACGCCAGAGCCATTCCACAATGACTGTACTATGATCTTTCCAACATTCAATCCTTCAGGTGCTTGCTTAGCTTTTGCTACTGTTGGTAATCTAGTGTATTTACAATATGTTAGCTGAGCTATTTGCACTATGAATTTTTCTCTTGTAATTGACTATTAGGTCGCCTAGGTGTGGCTAGGACTATGACCTATACTAACTATGCTTTGCTTAACGAATTGATTGATTATTCAAAACTAGCAACAGATTAAACCAAAGGAGATAGCTCGAAGACGACAAATCTCATGTCTTGGGTGTAAGAATACAGCAATTCTAACATGGATGACTCTCTCTTCTCATCCAGACGAAAATCCTGCTCTGCCTGCTGTGCAGCCGACACGAAAGTTCTCCGCAATCCATCCAAATGAACATTCCTAGTCATTGCTTGTTGTGAACCCCTTTTTCTTCCGGATCACATGCTCCGGTTTATTTAGTCATATCCCACGGGATCGGATCGTCCTTGACGTTGCCGCATAGCTCGGTTCATCCCTTCAAGCTTTGGCTCCATGTTTTTTCTGGATTCAAGCGTTCCAGTCTCTGATGAGCTGCGCCATCCACTTTCGTTTCGAATTCTGTGCATCTTCTTTTGCCCCTTTATTTGCTCTGCCCTCTCCGCCTCAGATACCTGCTCTCTAAGGGCATGAATACTGGCTTTAGAGAGCGATGTGGAGTATTCTCTGTACTGTGAGGCGAACGGGTTGTATAACCCAACGGTCTAACTAATTACCCTCCGAATGAGAGACTCTGTTCTTCTCAACCTTGGTCTCATGTCACAAGGAAGTCCATGTATATTTCAGCTCACTGATTCATTCCTCTCACATGCTTATTCATGTGCTATTATGTATTTAACAGTATCTCTTTTTATTACTTGTTAGTATAGTAGAATAAGCATCTTTCACCCTAAATCTCCTATACCTTACTGTATACTCTAACTTATAACAGTTATAAGCCTAGTTTTACTTACTATTATGCACTACACTATAATACTTTACTATCTACTACCTTTAGAGCACTTATTAATTAGTCTACTGTCTGCTAATATAACTAACTAGCCTATTAATCTCTTTTCTATAGTTAAGCTAATAAGCTAATATAACTAGCTAACCTAGTTCTAAGCGCTAAAATCTTAGTGTTAAGGACTAGGTGTATAGGGGCTTATTAACCCTAACCTACCTAATATCCTTTCTAATAATCTTACTAAGGAAGGGATCCTAATAATTAACTTCTTAGTAGCTAAAAGCTTAAGCTACTAAGGATATATAACATAAGGGTACTCTTACATCCTACCTCTAAGATAAAGAGGTATAGGAAGCAGCCCTAATTCCTGCTAATAGCTCTAAGAAACCTCCCTTTATATATATAGAGCCTACTAGATCTGTTATCTTATAAGCAGATGTCTTAGAGGATTAGAATGTTACTATTAAAACTTATAGTATAATAGCTCTAGTCTACACTTAATAAGTTAAAAGTCTCTATACTATACTTAACTAGATAACTAAGACTATAAGCGTTACTCTCCTTATAACTGCATACCTTAAGGTAAGCACTAATAGTAAAGCTATAGTCTAGAGGACCTTTTATTATCTTAAAGCAAACCTTATACCTAATAATCTTAGCACTCTCTCTACTGTTAGAGAGGAGTATTAATAAGTTCTTAAATATATAAAGGGAGGAGTTAACCCTATATACTAGTATAAGGACTAACAAGCAGCCTACCTTTAAGCTTATATATATAACATTCCTAAGGTCTAGGGTAAGCTTATAGCAAAAGACTTCCTAAATGCTATTTAAGTTAAGTTAAACCTAACCTAGGGAGAATATATATACAAAACACTAGTTAAAAACCTTAAGCTTAGTTACCCTACTCTATCTATATTAGAGCTAGGATAAATCTTTAGTATTATAACTTATAATAACCCTTCTAGGAAGAGCCCTTTCTGCTTTAGGGCTTATTTAATACTTACTAGTTAATTAGATAAGCATATACCTAACAATTCTGCTAGCAATAAGCTAGAAATTAAATACCTATATAGTTACTCCTATAAGTAGCAGATTTAAGAATATAACTACCTATACTTCACCCTTATAGGCTAATACTATAGCTAATACACTCCTAATATCTCTAACACCTAGCAGAATAAGATTTAAAAGGAAACTATAGACAGTAAGTAGAAATTATCCTATAAAAAGCTAATTTTAAAGAAATAGTTAAAACTTAATAGAACTCTCCTTCCCTTTAAGCCTAAATTAATTAACTAAAACTAAATCTAAAACCCTCTAAAAAACGCTAAGGACCTAGGCTATCCTAGAAGCATTATTGCTATTACTATCTAACCCCTTCCCCTTCCTAAGAGCCTACACACAATCTTTAGTATAGCTCTTATTAGCTCCTATCCTCTTTCTAAGAGCATTATTATAAACACCTATAGAGCAGTCTACCTTATTAATAACAAAAGCCTCTTAGAACCTAGTTCCTATAAGCTATCTAGTCCTAATAACTTTATAGAGGTTAGTATATCTTTACTTCCTATAAGCAGGAGGGGTACTTAAGTTATTAAGGGTATTATTAATAGCCTATAGAGACTATTAACTAAAGATCTTATACTTAATAACATTACTTTAGTAGAAGGTTTTTACACTAATATAGCCTTTAAGGCTCTTCTTCTTAACAGTAGTCTCTAGTACTATAGGAAGGACTGTATAATACACTACAGCAAGCTTAATAACAGTAATATAGTTATAAAGCTTTATAGGAAGTATAACTTAGTCTTTATTTAATATAAGCTAACTTCTAACTATCTAAGTATATATAAGAACCTGCTTCCTAAAAGCCTAGCAGGTATTCTAGCATTTACTACATACTCTAGGTATAGGTTATAGAGGAGATTATATTAAAATATATATAAGACGGTAGATACTATACTCCTTTAGTATCTTAGATTAGGTTACCTAGGTCTTAAGGGACTTTATAACCTAGTCTAGAGGGTAAGGGGGGTGTGTATTAGGGGCCTACTACAGATTAAGTATAAAGACTATAGTACTATATATATAGAAAATATTACCTTAAGAGGGCTATTAGAATTAAAGGTAACATACCTATAGTATAGGGTTTACTAGGATCTCTTTAACTTCCCTAAATCACTATCTAGGATAAGGTAGATCCTTATTGCCTATAACAAATACTTAAGCTTTATTATAGCCTACCTATTAGTATATAAGACTAAGTCTCTTATACTTAGAGCCCTCTAGACAATTAAGGCCTAGGTATATAGAGAGAAAGGTCTTAATATCTATAAGTTCTAGTATAATAATAAAGCTGCAGTTCTTAACCCTAAGGTTATAAGGGCTTATAAAACATAGACTACCTTACTTAGAATTAAAATTAAAATACTACTACTATATATAAAAGAGCCTATTAGAGCTACTAAAAGAGCAGGCTATCTTATAATTATTAAGTCTATTAAGATATGCATTAGAGTGAATCTTCCTAAGGGGCTATATAACAAAGCAGTATTTATAGCAGTCTATATACATAACATTAGCCTATAGGAATCTAATAGCTAGGAGACTCTAATAGAAATAAAGCTTAAATAGTTTTAGCAATATTTCTGCTAGTAGCAGGCAGACTCTCTAGTGCCTTTAGATAAGGCGCTATAACTAAACTAAGGAGGACTCTATATATATAGGTGTAAGGCATACCTACTGTAGAGAGATTATAAGAAGGGTATAAGATAAAGGGATTATAAGGTACTTCCCTATAGCTATATTAGTTACCTAGTAGGTTATATACCTTAAACGTATAACCTATATAGGATCTAGGTTCCTACGCTTAAGCAGGTAATAACTATATATAATATATGCTTTAATAAGAGCTCTTTCTATAGTAAGGCCTATAAGAAAGATACTATATAAGGCCTAGAAGCTTGTAAAGTAATAGAGGTTATTAAAGAGTTTATTATAGTCTTAGATAACCTCTTTAGGTTACTTAGCATTATTGCTTCTAAGGATAATATTTAACCTCTAACGTTAGCTATACTATTACCTATAGTTAAGGATTAATAAGTAAGTCTTACTTAAGATATTAAGTATATAGGATAAGTAAGGGAGGCAGCAGATCTACTAACTAGTACTCCTACTCTTAGGGGTAAGATTAAGTCTACTAAAAACATACCTAGGTTATTAACAGTTAATAGCGTTTCTAGTCTAGGACTATCTCTTTTTTCTATAGATATATATATAACTAGCCTATTAGTAAACAGCAGACTAGACACTAACAGCAGTTCTTAGCTACTACCTATTAATATAGATATACTAAGTCCTAACTAATAAGTGCGCTAAGCTATTATAAAACTCTAGAAACAGATATATAGTAGGTATATCTACACAATTATGTAGTTTAATTAAAGAACTATATAACAGAAATACTCCTAGGATTACCTATTTAGTACCTTTCTACCTAATTAGCGAAAGGTAGAGGAAGAAAGTAACCTAGGATATAGGACCCTTC
>PJEX01000086.1:101013-135753 GCA_005350895.1 Colletotrichum tanaceti
TATCTTAAGCGCTATTTAGCTAGTAAGACTCTTAAGTCTAGTAAGATTCTTAAGCTTTATAAGGATAACCTTATTAACCTACTAAACTACTAGAAGGATCTTAATAAGCTGCCTCCTAAGGTTAAGGCCTAGTTTCTTAAAGCTATAGAAACAGAGATAGGTAAGATCTAGGATAAAGATATATAGGAAGTTATTAACTATAATCCCTCTCTTAATATCCTTCCCCTTAAATAGATCTTTTTATATAAATTTAATAAGGATAGACTCCTTAATAGATATAAGGCATACGTCTGTATATAAGGAGATTTATAGACACTAGACCCTTTATAGAGCACCTACGCCTCTATGCTTGCAGCAAAGGCTTTTTAGATAGTAATAGCTCTAGTAGCTTAATTTAACCTTAAGATTAAGTAATTTAACGTTATAAATGTATTTCTTAACTTAGTTCTTAATAATAACTATAAGATCTATATTAAGCTCCTAGAGGGATATAAGATCCCTAGCAAAATTGTATAACTAAAATATACTCTCTACAGCCTCTATAATGCTCCTATTCTCTAGTTCTTAATGTTTATAGGAGCTTTAAAAGATCTTATAATAGTTACCTATAATAAGGAGTAGTGTATTTACTAATTAATAGATAAGAAGGTAATTCTTATATTCTACATTAATAACTTTAAGGTTATCTTCTACTAAAGTTATAAGAGGGAGGTAGATAAGATTATCTTAGGCATTATAGCTAGGTTTAAGATTAAGGAAAGCCTACTAGATTACTACCTAGGTATATAAATTATCTGCAATTAAAAGAATAGGAAGATTTACCTCCTTTAAGATACCTACACTAAAAGAACTATAAAACGCTTTAACCTTACTAACAGCTAATATCTAGCTATACTACTTCTATTCTTTAAGCTAGTCCTAAATAAAGGTTAAGTAACTTATTAATAGGTAAAACGCTATTAGGAAATAGTAGGATTAATGCTTTATTTAGTAGTAATAATAAGACTAAACATTATATTTATATATATATAGCTCTTATACTTTCTTACTAACCTAAGCTCTAGATATATTATTACTGCTAACTAGTGTATCTATTACCTCTATTATATAAGATTTATTATGCTTACCTATAGCTATATCCTAAGGGCTTAATCTCTCCTTATAGCTAGAGATATAAGCTTTATAGATAACCCTTTAATAAGGCGTTTATTATAGGGATACCTTATTTACCTCTTTAGAGGTCCTATTTAGTAGAAAGCAGCACACTAGAATACAGTTACTATATCTACTATAGAGGTAGAGCTTCTCTACCTTAAGCATACTGTAAAGGAGGTAATAGCTCTCTAGTGCCTTTTTAGGGATATTAATCTTATACTAGATAATAAGTAAAAAGTATACTATAATAACCTTTAGACTATATACCTTATAGTTAATAAAAACAAATATATAATAACTTACCTATATTATATTAATATCTAGAATATATAGCTATAATAAGAGCATACAAAAGGAAGCTTCTCTATTATGTATATACCTATAAACAAGATACTAGCTAATAGGTTAATAAAGAACCTATTGCATGCAAAGTTTAAGGAATTCTGCTTATAGCTAAACCTTAGCAATATATAACACTTAATATAGGATAAGTAGAAACATAGAATAATTTATATTATAGGCTATACCTAGTAAGAACTTAGTAACTACCCTATAGGGCGTATACTAAAATAACTACTTTATATGCTTATTAAGGTAATAGCCTAGGGGAGCTATAAGGGTATCCCTAACAAGAGGCTTAACTGCCTCTAGGAGGTAACTCTTTTGCTCCTTATAAGGAGTACTACTAACTACTATAGGTATAGCAGGCGCAGTAATAATAACTGCCTCTAGTAAGACAGCTTCTATAGGCGTAATATTAAACAACACTACTAGCTGCTTTAGTACTATACACTCTAGAAGAGTATATAGTACCTCTATAACTATAGGCTAGGGGGTAGGTAAAGGAAGGCATTAGTCTAAAATATTAGCCTCTACCTTATAGCTATAGTTAATTAAACTGTAAATTATAGTCTATAAATAGGATAGCTTCTATAATATATATTAGTACTAAACAATATAAAACATATATAAAACTTATAGTCTTCCTTACTCTTCCCTTAAGCTTATCTCTAAGCTTATCTATAAAGGCCTATAATATAAGCTTAATAGGTATATAGAATTAGGTAGCCTAACTGCTAAAGCACTAAATACACTATTATCTACTACCCTCTAGGTAATAACTAGTGCTTTAGCTATAAAGAGCAGCCTTTAAGTATAGGAGGCAGGGGATCTTACGCTCCTTTAGCTAGCTATTACCCTTCTTAGGAGCTACGTATATATTAGAACACTTCTTATTAGCTAACATATATATATATAATAACATACTGTATATAAAAAGGGTCTCCTTTCCCTTCTTTAAGGGAGTTATAAGCTTTTAGCCTATAAGATCTAGTTAGCAATAAGTTAATTAATAGTATTATACTACCTACGCTTTAGCAGGGGGTTATTGTCCTTACTCTTACTCTTAGTCTCCTCCTCCTCCTTATTATTTCCTGCCTCTTCCTCTTCCTCTTCCTCTTCCTCTAGCTTAGGGTATAGAGACTTAACAACAAAAGGGGAATAGCCTTTAAGAAGGCTAGTCTTAATAGCAGCAGTAGTAACAGGGTTATTAGGAAAAGCAAAGGCAGCAACCTTACCTATAGTAGTAATCTCTTCCTCCTTAAAGGAGGTACTATTACTGTTAGCTAAAAATAAAATTAATAACTGCTAAGTAATATCCTATATACAGTAAAAGGCAGACACACTATTCTTTAACTTATTAGTTATTTTAAAATTATCTATTAGCTGTTAGTATATTAATTCTTATTAGTAAAAACATACTTAAGGTATATAAATTTAACTTAAAAACACTTACTTTAATAATAATAAGGGCTTATAGAAGAAAGGAAGAAAATTTTATAGTAGCAGGCAGCAGAAATCCTACTTTTTACTACCTCTTATACTCTTACTACCTTTAGCTACCCTTATTTCTATTTTAGGATAACCCTTAGTAAAATAAGGCTATTAATAAAGGCTACATAATATACTATAATAACATAATCACTTAGTTATTTTACAGTTACATTTTATAAGCACTTAAGGGATTAATTCTAATATACTATTTTTGTCTATTTATAACTAATTTTAATTACTTAATTGCTTAAACAATTAGGGGGTATATTATAAGGAAGTCTATATATATTTCAGCTCACTAATTTATTCCTCTTACATGCTTATTCACATGCCATCATGTATTTAACAGTATCTCTTTTCGTCACTTGTTAGTATAGTAGAATAAGCATCTTTCACCCTAAATCTCCTATGCCTTACTGTGTGCTCTAACTCGTGACATCTCATTCCGTGGCGGCCTGTTTTGTCTCTCGCTTATTTTCCACGCGAGGGACATGACGACGGTGGCCACCAAGAGAATCACACACGCGGCGGCCAACGTGAAAGCGCACGCTCCATACCTCGTCGATAAGACATACCTGTTCCTCGTCCTCGTCGACGACCTGTAAGGTGCGGTCCACATGCTGGCCACATCCGGCGTCTGCTTCCTGACGTTCTCGAAGTACGCGAACACGCAGCCGACGGCCGCGACCGTGAAGACGAAGGAGAGCGCGGAGAAGAGCATGCCCGCGAAGGAGGCAATCCGCTTGGGCCTGACGGAGGCCGCGGCGGTGGCGATGATGGCCAGTCCAGCCGTCGCCGCCGCGACGGCCGGGAGGACGAAGCCCAGAGTCAAGTCGCGCAGCTTGTTCCTCGACATGGACGAAGGGAAATCACTGACGATTTGCCTGACGACGTAGGACGCATCATAGCCTTGCGTGGTCGTTCGGAAGCATCCTTGCCGGTGCGTTCTCCTACCGTTGCGGATCAGCTAGCCGTCTTATGGGTCCGGTCCCGAGCTTCAAGGTCCATTGATAAGTTGAGACGGAGCAGTGACTATGATTGTCACGACTCACACTACCTAGGTACTCACCATGCAGTCGAGGTCCACTGGCAGAAGCCCCAGAGACCAAACTCGAGTCTGATGTTGGGAGTATACGTCCCGTTACTAGACCTCCGCCCAGCCTCCAGGGTGAATATCGGCAGGCTTGTATTGGGAGTGGAAAGACAGGTCACGAGAAGAAGGCTGAAGGAAGCGAGCAGCAACACAAAGCCGAGGCCCAGGAGCATGCGTGCAGCGACCATTTCTTCTTAGGGGGGGGGGGGGTTAAGTTGATGGGAGCTTCGAGTAACAAAAGTAGTTGATGGTGATTATAGAGTTAGATCTTCGGAGCTTCCAAGGACATAAAGTGTCCACGAAGAGCATTACATCTGCTCCGGCCGTCGTCCAGACTAACATGTTAAATAGTGCAGTCGACGCATATTAACCGGGCGAATATCAAAGACCACAAACGCGTTCAGCCTGAGCAAAGGTGGTTGGTTGCCCGATAATTATGATTTCGAGGGTTTATCAAGACACGTTGTATGGCTCTGTCTCAGCCTCTGATGTCAATCAAGACTCGGCGCGGTCACAGACGCAATGGGTATTAATGCTGGATAAACACGCCGTCTGAAAGGATTGATCGACGTGGCTGGTGACGCCGAGTCTGGACAGGGGTTGATTCCCGCAGTCCACTTGATAGCATGCTCACTTGTCGCCTTTGTAGATCATCGTATTAGGGACCCCCGCGCTTGTGAGAATCACGCTTCTGCTGAGCCACGTTGTAGACTCTTGTCCGTGGCTGACGACCTCCAGGTTTCCTCTGAGACCGATGGGTGGATGGATGCCGGCAGACGTCATGAAAAAGGTTGGCAAGGCTCAGTTCGGGAGACAAAACGTGGCGCATCGGTATGCAGGCCTGCGATGATGGTCCAATGGAAGAGGGGCATGGATGGGTTCCGGCAGTTCTGGTACCTTTGCGTGCCACTGGTGCTTGGCTCCTCGGAGTTGCAAAGAATATAGATGTTGGTGTGACGTAGGCCGAGGTCTGGTCATCCAGAGTTTCGGGCCAAGCAGCGCCATGGATCCAAAGTCTTTGGCGTCGGCGAAGCGTATGGGCTAGGGAGTTTGTTTGTCGAGGATCTTCAGTCGGCGAACTTTTACACACGATCGTAGCCATGCTTGGCCGGCAATGGGGGGTTTCCGCCATCTCTGAGATGAGCTCAGTTGAGCCGTGATTTCGGGACAAGCCTGTCTTTAATTATCGCCAAAGGGCATCACACTTGTTTCTTCCCCCTTGACCAAACATTATCAGTCCAAGTTTCGCTTGCCATGTCTGTTGACTAGAGATGGAGGTAAGCTACAGAATTAAGCATATGGACATGCAAGCATGGTAAACTTGATAAACTTGACAATACACTTAATATACACTTGATCAACCTGTTACAGTTGCCCTTGCTGATTTAACAATAGTACGTCGTTTCTGCTGTAAACCCTAGAGCAGTGCTATGCTAGTTCTAATTTAGCACTCGACTCTTATTTAATTACATCTCCTCTTCGACCTCATTCCCTAAAGGTGTCCCTCTGGAAGCCTGTTCCAAATCCATTTGGCGCGCGTGCTCCTGATCTCTGTCGACCCGACGTAGCTCTTCGACCAGGGCTCTGAACGGACCAACGGCCGAACGCATCAGAGGCAGAATGCTGGTAGAGGCGCCGGCATTGAGGGCCGCAACCGTGACGGCGACCCCCTTGCGACCTTTCCAGTTGCCCGACATGGCCTGGACCGCAATGCCCTTTTGGACGACGGCGCCCAAGATCCTGGTATACGACGGCTGCTGCTGCTGCTGCTGCGGCTCCAGCTCTCTGGGACCACCACCACCACCACCACCACCACCACCATCGCCGGGTGGTGGTGTTCTTGAACGCCGACAGGGACTGTTTGTGGATCTGCCGGACGTCGTACTGCCGCAGGAGGCTCTGGATCTCGCGGTCGCCGGCCTCGTTGGCCACGTCGCAGATCTCGCCCCAGTCCTCGGTGAGCCAGGCGGCGTGCTCCAGGAGCATCTCCGCGACGGCGTAGTCCGACTGCCCGACGGCCTGGTAGAGGGCGTCGCCGTGGACGGGGTGGGAGGCGAAGACGTCGGCGCCGTGGCGCAGCAGCCGCCGGGTGATGGCCTTGCGGGACCCAAAGGCCGCCGCCACGAGGGCGGACCCGTAGCGGCCGTCTTTCCGGTCGACGTCGGCGCCGTGGTCGAGGAGCAGGCCGACCATGTCCTCGTTGCCCGTCACGACGGCCGCGTGCAGCACGTTGCCGTAGTAGCGGCACGGCGCGTCCGGGTCCCATCCCCGGCCCAGGAGCCTCTCCAGCTCGGCCGCGTCCTGCGCGACCACGGCGCCGCACAGGTAGTCGCCGACGAGGACGAACGAGATGCCCATGCGCCCGGCGAGGGCCTGCTCCGCCCGCTTCATCTCGTGCCCGACGAGCAACCTCTGGAAATGGGAACCGCGGAGGAAGTGGCCCTCGTCCCAGAGCTGGCCGAGGTCCGAGGTGCGGTGCTTCCACACGTACGTATGGGCTTCGACCTGCGTGACTTCTCCGGTGACGAGCTCCACGTCCACGTGGACGGTTTCTCTCCGCAGCGGCGAGGCGGGGTCGTCGTGTCCCGATTCCTCCTCTTTGGGCCGCGGCGTCATCTCGGCCAGGTCTCGTTCGTTCCGCACGAAGAGCAGGTCGAGGTACCGAACGACCTCCTTCCTGACCCCGACGAGCAGAAATCCGACAACCTCACCTGGTGGCGGTGGTGAATGCAAGGGCGTCGAGTTCCGGAGCCGCGGCTTCTTGAGGATGTCGTCCGTGTAGGCCGACTTCTGCAGGACGGCGCACTGCAGGCCCCTGGGACGCCAGCGGTCGTAGCCTCGCAGCTTGGCCGGCGTCATGATCTCGCTGGCCCGCTGGATCGAGAGGTTGGCGTGGCTCCAGTCGTCGGATGAAGGTAGCACGCGGCGCTGGAGGTCGGGAGAGTAGGCTCCGGCGGTCGAACGGGCGGCGACGGCGTGCACCACGGACGGGAACATGAGCCGTCCGCACAAGAAGACGTTGGTCTTTGCCGAGCCGGGGAGGCTCGGGTCTTGCAGTTCGTCCCTTGCAAAACGGTTCGTTCCGGCCAGGACGTACGAGGGGACCAGAGAGGCTCGCGGCAGAGGCAGACAGTCTCGGTGGTGGAAAGGAGGCGGCCTGACGGGCTCCGGACTGGTGAACTCGGAGTCCTCTGTGATGCCGTCCGCGCCCTCGTCCTCGTTCAAGATGTCCGCTCCGTGGTTCGTTGGCTCGGGCCGGCAGTCGCTCGGGAGACCGGAGAAGCGGACAGTATCAATACTTTCCGTCTCAGCACTGGAATCCCCCAAGTGCTTGTCTGCTGGTTCTGGTTGAGGTTCCGCAGCAGCGGATCTGACTCTCGGTTTCTTCTGCATTGGTTTCCTCGGCGGGGAACCATTCGTTGTCGTTTGAGCGTTTGAAAGCCCCTGTGGTGGGACTATGAACACTTCCGACGTTTTGATAGTTCCCGAGTTCAGCTCGCTGGGGTCTTTGTGGTCTTTGCGGTCTTTGGTTTCCAATGTGGCCGTCTTAGGTCCAACGCATGGTGGTTCCGGCCCTGTCTTCATCATATGTTCTGGTCCATCTGTTGAGTTCGTCAAAGAAAGCTGGCCGTAACTCGCTGCTTCGTCCGGAAACGTCGGGGCCGGTGCCTTACAGTCTCGCATGCCATCCGCAGAGGCACATTCGTGACAAATGTAGTCGCCACCGAGTTGAGGCTCAGTCGCTGGTAGTTCTCGGAGCCGTTGCTGGCGTAGAACCGGTGCATGTCCAGCTGGGTTCGGCCGAAGAGCGTCGTGGCCATCTCGAGGAAGACGCATCCGAGCGACCACACGTCACTGGAGCGGTTGCGGTTCTGCACCATGATTCATGATTTACCATTAGCTCCAGAACTGAATCGGACGAGGTTTTTGGTTTATACAATAGGATACATACGGCATTATCTCCGACCTCTGGCGCCCAGTATCGCGACGTGCCCTCTTTCGAGACGCCGTTCGTCGTCAGGTTCCCGTCCAAACATATCCGGGACGTGCCAAAGTCCGCCAGGAACACCTGGTCCCCCTTGACGAGGATGTTCTTGGGCTTGATGTCCTTGTGCCGTATCTTCTTGGCGTGGACGTAGGCCAACGCCGTGGCCAGGCAGCCAAAGAAGTTGCGGAGCATCGCCGTCCGGCCGTCCGGCTTCGCCTCGCAGCGCCGCAGGTGGTCGTGCAGGTCGACGTCCGCGACGGGGGTCATGATGAGCCCCAGGTGGGCCGGGTCGGTGTAGGAGCCGACGAGCCTCACGACGTGCCGGTGCGACAGGGTCTTGAGGGAGGCCATCTCCCGCTCAAAGGCCGCCAGCTGGGTCTTGTCGTCCAGGACGGACTCGCCCCGGCGGATCTGCTTCCGGGCGTACGTCTGGGCGGTCCGCCAGCTGCGGACCCTGTCCACGACGGCGAACCTGCCGCGGCCGAGGATCTCGCTCGAGTAGAAGTAGGCGTCGGCGTTGCCGGGCAGGTAGATGTGCTTCCCGCTCTCCTCGAGCTCCGACACGTCCTCGCGGCGGCACCGCACCATGTTCTGCAGCTTGATGAACCGAGACCGCAGGCCGCCCGGCACGCAGTCGGGGAGGTTGGCCTCGCTGTAGGGGAGGAACCTGTCGGTCCGCCCCTGGCTGACGAAGTAGTCCATGGCCTCGGTGATGTTCAGGACGAACAGGATGGAGAAGGTCCGCGGGCTGAGACTCCATTGCCGTTTTCCGCTCTCCTCCAGCAGCCGTGAGATCTCGGGGAAAACGGAATCCCTCAGGAACTTTTTCTCCGCGAGGGGTTCGTTTGGCATGGGAAGTCCACATCGTTCGAGCGCCCTTCGGAAAAGACCATCGGGCATTGCCTTGACTTTCGCGGCGGCCGACCAAGTCTCTGTTTCCTGGCGTGTTTGGGTTTCCCTTGCAACAGGCTTGTTGGGAGGGTTGAACTCCATCTCGCTTTCGTCCCCGCGTAGGGTATCGTAGTACGGGCTGTGATAATCGCCCATATTGTTACAAATCTCGTGGACGGTGGGATAATGTCGCTTCTGTATGAGAGTTTTCCCGGGGGGGGTGAGTAACAGTGATGAGCCGGTTTATACGTTTCTGCGGATGATATTGAATAATAATAATAACAATACCAGAACATGCAGCGAGCACAGCGGGAGCCGGTTGTTTTTGACAGACAATGCTGGTTCTATGGATTCCCTACAAGAGACTTATTACTGACATCCAACTTTCGCCTCACCGAGACGAGGTGATCATCCCCCTCAACCGGTCTGACGGCATCAGGCTGTGACGAGGCAATCGTGGCTGTGACGCATGCGGCATGAGAGGCTAGCTAGCTCACTTGGAAAGCTGAATATAGGGACATGCATGCATGTCCCTATAGTTATCGAGCAGCCCGCCAGCACATTCGACACCCGACCCTCCTATGTAAATGCGCCATGACCGGTAAGCCTCGAGATCTGATGGATGCATGTGCTAATTAAAGCCCTGGATGGGCGCCTTCATTACTTGAATGCATGGTGTGGCACTGTGGCAGTGTCGACCAATGTCACAGACAGAGGGCTGGGAGAATGAGACTTGGTGATCCAATCCAAATCAAGCTGACTCCAGGCAGCCGTACACTGACTGAGCTGTCAAATGACATCCCCAGTTGCGAGCCTGCTGGTGCGCCTTGCAAGTTGGCCCCCAACCATGCAGGCTGGTGGACGTGGTTCGCACATATCTACTGCCGGCTTGTACGAAGAAGTGAGTCAGTGACCATCACGATTCATGACGGGACGCGTAACCGTCCTTCACAGCCTTCGCAGCAAACAATCATTAACTATTCATATCACGTTTGCGTGAGGTGACCGCCGTCCCTTCACTCCTCGCACGGGGAACATCACAACCACTCATCCCCTCGTCTGGTGCTCGTTTCTCACCCCCCCCTTGTTACTTGATAATACTACTTCCCGTGTCATCGAGGCCTGCTACGATCTACTAATACTAGTCACTCGAACTCCGGCTGACAATGGAAGCCATCGGTCTGGGCATAGGCTCCGTGTCGCTTCTGTTCCAAGTATTCGCTGGATGCATCAAAGGTTGGCCCCCATTTTATCGTATGATGGATAATAAACAGCGGCTGATGTTGTCTATGGGTCATCAGGTTACCAACTTCTATCCGAGGCCCGGGGGCTCGAAAGATCCCACCAATACTTCCGCGTCAAGTTCAAGACCGAGCAATGCCGACTGCTTGACTGGGCCAACGTCGTCGATCTGTCGGAAGACGACTCGACCCTCACCATCGCCCGCGGTTCGAGGCCGTTGATACTCCAGATCCTCGACGAACAGTACCGGTTGATGTTCAGGTTTGGCAGGCTCGACGATCGCCTCCGACCCCTGACGTCCCCGATTCTTCACGAAGACGCCGAAACGGAAGAATCCGGGAGGGAGAGTAATAGTGCTTCCCGGGAGGACACGGAGGGCACGAGGGAGGCCAACGCGCTGAGGAGCCGTTTCCCCGACAAGACCCTGCTGCTGGAGAGGTCGCTGCGGTTCTTCCAGAACACCACCAAGTATCCCGAGAGGCTCCGCTGGGCCATCTACGACAAGTCCAACATCGAGGACATCTTGACCAAGCTGACGGCGTCCAACGACTACCTCGGCGAGCTCCTCAACACCCGGCAGCTCCAGGCGCTGGGCACGCAGCAGGCACGCACCAACTATCACATCATGCAGCTCAACGACAAGATCGACGACCTGTGCGAGATCGTCAAGGCCGGCATCCTGTCCAACTCCAACGCGTCGTCGGGCCATCGGAAGCGGCACGACGACATTGAATACCGAGAGTCTCGGCCGGTGGGATCCCTCCGGCCACGCGCATGGGCATGGGCGGCTTCGACAGATGCATCGTACGGCGCCCAGCTCGCCAGCCTCGCCCAGGTCAAAGGGTTGATGTCGGCCATCGACGCGGGTTCCCTGGACGACGCGTTGCGGCGAGAGCTCAACCTGCGGCAGCACGCCGGATCCGATCTCCGCGCTCGCCCGACAAGACTGGCCGCCACCGATCTACAACTGATCGAGCCCGGCGGACACTCGCACAGCGCTTCTCAGAGGTGGTCCGCCTGGTATAAACCCACCGCCGGGCCTTGGAGGCGCGTCTGGGTCGAGTGGAAGAGTTCCGAGCCGCGCCAACGGCACATGGGCGGGGGACGATCAAGCGCGTCCATGGTTCTCCGGCGGTTCGAGGCCCTCGTGCAGCTCCTGAGGGAGAACGAGTCCACGGCGCAGTTCCGAGTGCTGAGGTGTCTCGGGTACTACGTCCAAGAGGTGAACGCGGCCGAGACCCGCCCCGGACTCGTGTTTGAGAACCCTTCCTCCACCGCCACCACCACCACCCCGGGGCCGTCCGTCCTTCCGACCACGCTCCTCCACCTGATGAGGAAGCATCCCTTACCCAGCCTTAGCCTCCGGCTGCAGCTCATCAGGATCCTGGTGGACTGCGTCGAGAGGCTTCACGCCGTCAACTGGCTGCACAAGGGCCTCCGGAGTCAGAACGTCTTGTTTTTCCACGCCCAGGACGCGGAACCGGACTACACGCAGCCGTACCTCTCCGGCTTCGATTACTCGCCTCCGGAGAACGCCGAGTTCATGTCCGAGGCTCCGCCCCACGACGGCGCCGAGGACCTCTACCGGCATCCCGCCGTCCAGGGGGGCCCGAGGGACGATGCCCACGGGTTCGGCTTCAGGAAGCACCACGACATCTATTCGCTCGGCGTCGTCTTGTTGGAGATCGCATACTGGAGGCCGGTCGATGTCATTCTCGGTTTCGACGATGGCGACATTGGCCGTTCCAGCGAAACGGCAAAAGTCAAGGAGATGCTGCTCGGCGGAAACTTCGACAACCACGTCAGAGGACTCATGGGAGACACCGTCGCAGACGCCATCCAGTGCTGCTTGGCGGGGCCCAACCCATCTCACGTTCCTCTCCACGGAACCGCATCAACGTCTGGCACCAAGCTACAAGAATGGTTTTTTGACGCCGTAGTAAGGGGGTTGCTGGATCTTAGGATTTAAAGCCTTACAAGGGGCTTGTGCCCTAGCACAGCAGCAGTGATAGATTATAAGTAGTAAAATATGTTAAGTAACTATGGAAAAACAAGTAGAGACTAGAACACTGCGGGGTGAAATCTAGTAAAAAGAACACACGCAGAATCTATCAAAGTTTTCTTAACGACAATAGGTATAACCTTTTCATCACTATTCTAGGTCATAGTACTAAAGGCTGTAATAATATCTATATAATTACCATGCACCTTATCTAGTAATAGCCTCTCTTCGTGCAGATATTATTCATTTAGAGTCTCATATGTATGTGGGCTACGTATCTTTCTACTAGCTTAATTCAACCACAAAAGTATTAACTCTGACTATTATTAACTCTTATTGTCGTATGCAGTCAAGCTTTACTCGCGGTAACATGCGTGGTATGGGCTACGGGAAAGACCTAAAGCTTGCGTTCAAAACGCCCCCTCTTATTCGATGTGATGAAACAGGTTCTATTTGCCCTGCTCTCATTTACTAGTCGGCAAGATTTGCCCAAGTGTCTAAAATCCAGTCCCTTGGATGCCACGATTTTCATTCAAACGAAGCAGGGCGATAAACACGAAACTCAGCGAGAGCCTAAAGACGAAACTCTGCCTATATTCCTCAGGCCCTGTGGGGTTCGTCCAACGGTACGCGTACGTTGAGGTTATGATCTATGATCCATCTAGATTCCAAGCACAGCAACATTTGTTCTAGTAAACTTCTAACAGTTCTGAGTCCTAATACGTTCTTTATGTCGGTACAGTAAACTAAAAATGTGACAGGCACATAACTCTCTTTGACCAAGAATTAGACAGCTGTCGCGGATGGAAGAGAAGATAAGGTCACGAGGCATCGTCAGAGTAGACAGTCGCGAGCATAGCTATCAAAGGCTCCATCTAAACCATGCTGCTGACTACCCCGAAGGAGTATTGCCAACAAGTCAATGACGGTGGCCTAGTAACAATGCTGTTGGCTTGACAAGATGAAAGTTTGTTGTGGGATTGTAGAGTTTTATAGACCGGGGGGCGTCAACTCCACAACTGGCCGAGAAGTATCTTGTGTTCCTAGTTCGTTCCAAATCTTTTTTGTATCCAGGATGAGAGGTCCAGGCATAAAGGTACTTGTATCACGAGTCATGCATCCGCACAATAGAGTCTTTTTGTAATTACCAGTGGAACGCCTGGGGTTCCCTCTTTCGCGAGATATCCCTCGTGTCGGAGCATCGAATCATCTTCCCTCCAACCCAGGGCCCAAGACCTTCAAGTTCCGGGTGGGAATCTCGGGAAGCCACAAGGATGGACTGTCGGGCCAACTCAAGCTGAAGCAACGGCTGACGGAGCACTTCTTGGCAGAGAGGCCCTGGTCCTTGTCTTGTCGACCATCGTGACGCCTCGTAGTGTAATTAGATGGGCTTGCCGGGTTCAAGAAGTGTCACCGAGTCCGGGGCTCCTCCAAAGCCCACATGGCCTCCATCAATTAAGAACACGGCTACCGATGTACCCCGCACCCTTTTACCCCACAATCCCCCAGACAATATGTATCTGTCCATTGTTGCCAGGTTGCCAAGAAGGACCGCCAGCTCTTTGGTTCGTTCTCTCCTTCATCGCCCAGCGGCCCCGTTTGCAAAGGTTGACACAGCCTTCAAGTGCCAAGAGCGCGGGACTTTGGGACGAACACGAGAGTGTTTCCTGTGCCCCGGGTCGCCGTGAAAACTCGTCGGGACGAGGTCCCAAGGGAGCACAACACTCTGTCCTCGCCGTGAACGGCGGTGGCTATATGCTCCCTGTGTTGTTGACCCCGAGTCCGACGAGTCGGAGTTGAAGCTCAACTGACATGCCTCCACGATGAGATGAGACCACCTCGAGCTTTCAGGACGGGCATGTCCATGAAATTCCTGTATTCACAACGACTTGGCGCATGCGCGTTCCACTTACAGAACGACGCCGGAAGGATTGGCGTACCTGACTTTTTTTGTTTGTTTTTTTGTTTATTAGAGTTTCCTTGGGGACCCTTGCGAGGCCAAAAATCCTCGAAGCCGAAACCATCAGATGTCACATCCTATCACGTAACTCTAACACCCTGTCCCAGAGCCTGGTGTACAGGCCACAGCTATAGGTACATGCGCCGACGGACGTGCGGAAGACCGCGACCTGTTTGGACTCAAGCGAGGTCTTCCGAGCTCAGCGCGGGCGGCGTTCGTTCCGGGGGCCCAATTACGTTCTTAAACGTCCGTTCCCCCGTGCCATTACTTTGAAGACCTGAGAGAGAGAGAGAGAGAAAGAAAGGAAACTCCAGCCAGGTTCACTTTCTGCATCCATTTGAGTAATTATTAATTAGTCCTCTCTTCTTTCACATCAAGATGCAGCCTGCAGAGATCATCGCCATCCTGGCCGGGACGTACCAACTCCTCAACACATCAGCGTAGGTTCCTCACTCTTCACAACACGTCTCCATTCCCACGTCGGTAGCATTTCAAACTTGAACCTCTCGCTTACGATAATATACTACAGCACGCGCGACGGAGTGCCGGTAGAGGACCGGACGTACGGCTCCAACCCGGTCGGCATCATCTTCTACAGCAAGTCCGGCTACATGTCGGCCACCATCACGTCGACGGACCCCGAGCACCGACCCGCGAACTTGACGTTTCCCTTCCAGGACGGCCAGTCGGACGCCGACTGGGCCCAGATCGGCCGGCACAGCATCGGATACGCCGGGCCGTTCTCGCTGACCGACGCCGTCGAGGCCACCGCCACCTCGGGCCAGCTCGTCCACGGGCCCCTGACCGTCGCCAACGTCCCCAGCATGGTGGGGGTCCGGCAGGTGCGCAACTACACGACCTTTGAGGACGGGAGGCTGCTCCGCATCTCCTCGCAGAGGGACGGCAGCAACCGGGGCGAGCTCTGGTGGAGGCGGTTGGATTGAGTTGTTTGCATGATGATTACAGAAAGATGCGCTCTTCCTCGGCGTTTCTTGAAGCCTGTCGCCCGTTCATAGACATAGACACCAGCACTGCCTGCAGAATGAAGTAATTACTCCAAAAAAGCCTGGTTGGCCAGCCTGTTGGCCTCCCCGTTCTCCTCCCTCGGAATCGGCCAGAACATCAAGTCCAGCCCGCCGTCTCGGCCGTACGTCATGTCGTCGAGCCGCTCGTGCAGCGCCCGGAGCGCCGCAAAGTGCGCGACGGGGCGGCCGCGGGCGTCGGCGCCCTCGTTCTCGATCCAGTCCCCGATCCACAGCGACATGGCGTTGGCGAGGTACTCGGAGCCCGTCGCGATCTTGACGCGCAGCAGGGCGCCGGCGGGGTGGCGGCGCGCGACGTCGTCGAGGGCGTCGAGGGCGCGCGCCAGGGCCTCGATCTCGGCGCGCGCGCCGGTCTGCGGGAGGTCCGGGGCGAGCAGGCCGCGGCGGTTGTACGGCGACCCGGGGCCGAAGTAGACGGCCCACGAACCCCGGGCCGCCGGGGTCCCGGTGTCGCGGCAGGCGCCGTCGATGTAGACGACGAGGCTTCCGGGGTCCGGCACGATGCCCTTTCTCTGCCAGGAGTACATCTGGAGGCCAAAGACCTGTTTCCGGGGGTCGTAGACGACGAGCTCCGATCGTGGCACCAACCTGTGCGGGTCGCTGGCGCGGTGATCAAAGAGGCGGCTGCCCAGGCCATCGTCGTCGTCGTAGCCCATCATCTTGCCGTAGATTCGTTAGGCGGTGATGAGGTGGATGTGATGTATTGCGTTTGTCCTTTTCGAATACAATATGCCGTAGTTAGATAAGATGTCTGGAGGCGTGGAGGTTGCCTTGTCTCTTAACTTGCGGGCTTCTCTTCTCTCTGATCGACCTTGGTTGCGGCAAGACACACCAGATTCTCGTACGATGATATGTAAGAAAGGGGTTGTTTTTGATTAATAAAAGTTTCCTGAGTAGGTAACATGTAATCCGTATGGGTATGTTGAGACTGTGGACAGACATCAATCTCACGTCTCCAGCAGCAATGTTGGACGAAAAAAGAGGGGGAAGCCAAGAACGTTCCATTTCAGGGCTGATTTGACCCTCAAAGTGCGGATAAAAGTATTTCCTTTTTTTCTGTATTTATTTCTTGATTATTTTGATCGAGCCATATTCACATCTATGGGAATCATGGCTGTCTGAACACAGAAGTAGAGGTTCTAGCGGCGCAACTAGTTACTCGCCGAACTTATATTTCACACGTCACGCCGAAAAAGAATACATCCGCCTTCCTTTTTCTCCGATTCATCCTTGATATAAACGTCGTCGTATCTCTTCTCATACTCCGTTTCGTGCCCATTTTTAACACCACCAGCTCCACCAATACCCATCTTGTGTAGAAATCCGCTGGCAGCCCACTCCCCTCAGATAAACATCTGCGCCACCGCAAGCAGGATGAGGACGAGACCCGGCAGCAGCACCGTCAGCATCAGCTCCTCCATCGCCAGTTGGGTGCTGGGCGAGACCAGGCTCAGGGGGAAGCGTGGCGGGAACGCCCGGCGCCGCCGTTCCACCGTCTCCATGAGGTGTTTCGGCACGTTGGGGATGTCGATGGTCAACCGGCGGCGGTCGGTCTTGCCGACATGGTGATGGACGTAGAGGGTCTGCAGGTCCGGGTCGTACGACCACTCCCCTCCCCCGCTGACCTGGACCTGGATGCCGCGCCCGGCATAGTGATAACCGGGCACAAACACCTCGGTCGTCCGCGACTTGTCCGAGTGCTTCTTGCCCGGCTGGCCCGCGTCGGGGGGGGTCTGAGTCTCTGTCGCCCATTCAAACTCGTAGTGCAGGGTCCGGGGGTCCCAGTCCGACCGCAGCGGCCGTCCGGCGACCTTGACGGCGTAGGGGCGGATGATGACGTCCAGCACTCTGCCGCCGCGGTACATGTCGTCCTCCTCGTGGGCCTCGTTGGCGTAGTCGGGGAGGATGCGGCCGGGCTTGGCCTCGGGCTCGGCCTCGGCGTTGCCGTTGACGACGGAGAAGTCCTCCATGTTCCAGCCGTCGCCGTGCTCGACGCGGTTGTCCGGGTTGTAGTTCCACAGCGTGAAGGCGACCTGGTTGTCCTCCATGGCCGAGACGAGGGCGTGCATCAGCTCGCGCTGCTTGTCGTAGTCGCCGGTCCGGAACGCCGCGCCGCCGTTGATGTCGAAGGGGATGCCGACCTCGCCGATGAGGGCCGGGACGCGGCCGCCCAGCGACGTCTTGCCGTGCCGCAGGATGTTGGAGAGCTGGAGGCGGTAGTTCCTGCGCAGCGCCCCGGCGCCGAAGTAGAGCGCCTTGAGTATGAACATGCCGCGCGACGCGCCCTGCACGTTGACGCTCATCCACGAGTGGTGTTTGCTGAACAGGACGTTGAGGTCGTAAAAGTGAGGCGCGAACACGAGGTTGTTTGGTTTTGGGGTGTCGATGACGGTTCTGGTCGCATACGTCTGCCGCTTCTGAATCTGCGCCGACTCGCCGTCCGCTTCGGACCCCCCGGACCCCCCGGACCCCCCCCCTCGGCCTCGCTCGATCCAGGGCGGCACAAACTCGTTCGGTATGGGCTCAAAGAAGCAGAGCTGGCGAGGCGATTTGCGCGAGACCCGGTCAGAGAAGCGCTTCAGGAACGGGCCGTAGAAGTCTCTGTACCACTCGATGGGTTTCCCTCGGTTGCCGCCCGGCCGGTGGTCCACCTCGAAGTAGTTCCTCTGCAGCACCTTCGGGCCCTTCTTCGTCTCGTCCCACTCCCAAACACCGTGGGCGCGCCATACACACCCGCCCAGGCCGTGGTTCTGAGGCTTCGCGGCGTCTGGCCCCGCGGCCAACCAAGCCGATCTTCCCTTGGGGTCGACGAGGGTTCGGTGCGAGACGCGGGTCGGGAACGGCCACGACTTGACGTAGTAATCCACCTCCTGGGCGTAGCCGCTGGCGAGAGCGAGAGCCTGCGTCAGCGACGGGTAGTATCCGATGTGGAGGTCGGTGTCGTAGTTCCAGCCGTCGAACCCGTGGAGGTTGACGAGGCCGCGATGGGGCTCGTTCAACGGCTCGAACCCGACGCAGGCCTCAAGACCGCCGACCTCGTCGGCCAGCCGGCCAAACGCCTCGATGAAGGCGTCCTGGAGGTACTCACGCGCGGAAACGGTGTCGCCTCCTTTCGCCGAGCCGCCCCGGGAGGACCGCGGACAGCGCAGGTTTGGCGCGAGAGCATCGCCCGCCCAAAACAGCGTGGCCATTGTCGACGCGGCCAGCTTCTGGTACCCCGAAGGCCACACGAAGGGACCGCTGGGCTCCTTCTCGTTGACGGGCGCGTTGGCGCGGCGCAGCTCGTCCTGGCCGTGCACGTAGGCGGCGCCCGTGTCGGTGAAGGCCTCGACGTCGAGTCCCGCGACCTCGAAAGTCCATCCCGGCGCGCCGCTCCCGCCGCTGAACCTGCTCCAGACGTCCTGGTGGGCGCAGACGAAGCACTTGATGCCGTACCTGGGCATCAGCTCGATGAGCCGGCGCAGGTAGTCGATGTACTCCAGGTCGAGGTCCGTCTCGGGATCCGGGCCGGCGTGGCCGAGGGACTCCCAGGTCACGAGGAGGCGGACGAGGGGGAGTCCCCAGGCCCGCAGGCGGCGGAAGTGCAGCGGGGCGTCCTGTAGGGGAAACGGCCTGCCGACGAAGGTCACGGTGCGGTGCTCGAAGAAGCCGTCGGTGAGATGGGACAGGCCGTTGGGTTTCGTCGGCAGCTTGCTGGCCCCCGAGATGTTGAGGCCGTGCAGCGTCAGCGTGCGGCCGTGTCCGTCGACAAAGTAGCCGTCTTTCAGGCCAATCGGCCCTCCCAGAGCAGCATCGGAGAGGTCCTGTGCGGCATACTTGTCCGCCATTGTGAATGGCGGTGAGTTGGTTGGTGTTGGTTCGGTGGTGGTCGCGATGTTTCATTGAGAGTTGTTGGCGGACATATGCATCCGACAGGACACATAACTTGGCTTAGTCAGCAAGCTCCCCCCTGGCACCTTGTTGACCAACTTGTACAGCAAAAGATGATGATATATCAAAGGTGTCCACATCGAAAGGCGCTCTACAAGTTGATCTGAATTGCTTGTTTCTTTTTAAGAAAGTTCCCATGGGGTCTATGTGAGTTGTGTCACGCTTGAATTTACGGTGAAGACATCTGAAGACGAGACCTTTTAATACGAAACGACAAGTATTGGCCACAAAAGCCGCCAAAGTCTTGACAGGATTAAGATATATCCCTATGAAAATAACCTTGGCAGTAATAGCTGTTATAGTGTCCGGCTAGGACTCCAAGGTCTGCTCCCTATCTCAAACTAGAATACTTTATGGTTTCTTACTGTCCCCTGCTATGCTTCCGCTCCCTAAGTTCCTAACGGCGACTGAGTCCATGACATGTTGATGATAATGTAAGCTTGTTTGCATTTGCTGACCACACTATGCGGCATGGGTCACCGGATCATCACGAGAGGCGAACCGACAAGGGTTTTAGGCTATCATTGACCGAGGACTAGACTGGGAACGGAGAAACAGGACGACTTTTAAAGCAAACAAGACATATTCTATACTCTTAATGCTTGTTGAGCTTGAACTTGACGTTGTTAGCCTATGCCTTGAAAAAGACTGCTGCTGTGTTAAGCAGACTCCTGAGCCCTAGAACGGGACCTATCTTATATCTACTGTCCTCCCTTTAGATAATAGCTTTAATCTGTGGGAGTCGTAATGATGTTATCTGGACATAGTATAGTAAGTTGCTATATTACAGTTAGGTTAGTTAAATAGGGAGGTTGTAAGGGACGAATAAGACACTTAAGAGATAGATAAATAGATAGGCTTTTAGTACTCTACTAGTATCACACCACCATGGACTTTGTGATGGGGTACCCGTAAGCTTAAATTCTCTTGAATGAACTGTATTGTTGTAATTTTGTGTTGTAGAGTCCTGCCGTAGGAACAGGAAGACTTGCTCTGAACAATAGGAATCTGGGCTGTCTAGCAAGTTTTGTCAGAGAACTCAAGTTGACAGACGATGTTGTCAAGTCCGCTTGTAATTCAGTCTAGGGGGCTACACATTCTAACCTGCGGTTGGCATCCGCAGCTATTTGACACATCCGATCCCATTTGACTCGGTTGAAACGAGCGATAGTTTGGTGATCACCGTTCTGCGGAAACCCCCAAACTGTTATCCAGGAGCTTGAGTCTGTAGCCATGAGCACTCAGCAGACTGCTCCTAATCGAAATCAGTTGAGTGCTTCAAAGATTGCAGCGAACCAACCGAGGCGGTAGCAGGAGTACTGGTAGAATTGACTAATTTTTTTGGAAGCAAACCCCTAAACTAAGATCGCAAGGAATACGCCCTGCTTCTTTTTGCCATTATCATTTGAGAACGACAGCACCGAGAAAACGCAAGTCCTCGCTGTCCTCCGTAGCCGGCCGGCCCTGCTGGATGTCAGGGAACTTAGGTGGTGTGCTAAGCCCGTCCATAGACCATTCAGGCATAATGCCCAAAAGATCAACCAGTGATGGCACTTTGTGCCATCAATGCACCACACACACACTTAATAAGGACCTCTACCCTAGGTCCTTACACTGGAAGCCGTTGGCCAGAAAGAGACCAACCAGTCTTGCGGCCTCGATGCGCTGCTTCTGCTCTTCAGACGCGCCTCCCAAGTACAAGTAGAACCGGGTCCAGAAATGATCTCGGAGCTCCTGGTGATTAGGGTGGTAACGCCAAAAGTCCCTAGTGGTGATTGGGGTCCCAAGCATGGTCTCGAGCCCTCCTAGCGACATTCTAAACAGACTAACCTCAGCGTCTCTCTAGTTGCAGATGCCTGCAATCCTGCCTGTGGTTTGATTTACGTGGATGTTGTTCTCGAGAAGGTTGGTGTGGTTGGGCACGAGCGGCCAGCCCTCTGTGAAGAGGTCCGGAAGTTGGGGGATGATCTCGTCGAGTGTTGAGTGGAAGCGCTCCGGAAGACCCTTGCGCAGCTGCTGGAGTTGTGACAAATACCTGTCAAATAGCCGCCTGGGATCTGGCCGTTTCATCTCGATGGGCGTGTTATGATACGCCGAGGCGAAAAATCTGCGTCGGCTAGGTTAGTTGACCGTTTCCCTGCCTTTGAAAGTCTGAAGGGAGGGGAGGGGTTGACAAGCCTTGCGTAGTCGTCTATAGTGAATTGCAGAAGGGAGTAGTCGTCGCTCTGAAGCTCGGTTCGAGCCAAGTACATGCAGCTCCCCCCTATGTTGTTCATCGTGTAGACGCTGACCTGGCCAAGTTTCCCCCGGTACTCGTGTCGTGGCACAAAGCCGCGATAGGCTTGTTCGATACTTCGGACCAAGTCCATGTCCAGACCGGAGCTGGGGACGCGGAACTGAACGACGACCTCCCCGCCTTCAATAGTGTAACTGGTCCCGCCCTGACATGCCGTTGCGGTGACGGACTGGCCTGTTATTTGTTGGGCTTCTGCGTCGCATTGCTGCTGCGTGACTGAATCGTTCTCTTGGAAAAACCTCCGTATCTGGTACTGAGACAGCGCGGAGATGTTTGGCGGCATTGCGTGGGATAGAGTGAGGTGCTGCTGACAAGAATAGTTTGCGTGAGTATACATACGCGTGAGAAAAAGGCATGAAATTCCAAAGGAAGAGAGACAGAGCGTAGGTATAAGTAAAGGGGAAGCCGAGAGGCGGTCAGTTGATAAGTATCTGCCTAAGGCACAAACGTAGTTGTGCCGTGTACATGGCATAATCAGCTCGTATCCCTTCTGCCTTCAGCTGGGAGGCTGATAGGCGTCATGGTCCATGTCTATTGTATGGCAGTAAAGATATCTTGATGATTGATTGATGATGGTTTGATGTTTTGGTTCCGACCTTCCGACTAGGTTTTAGTTGCTTCCGATCCTCCGTTATTCTCCGGACTGCTTCAATATCATGTAACTGCAGGGGAGAATCCCTGGAGGTCCTTGAAGATGATGTACGCCCTAATCTTCGCAGCATCTTAATTACTTGGCGGCGGCGGAGATTTGGGGTTGTGCTATCAGTCGTCAGTGTGGTGTTGTCGCGCGGCTCGTTGGGCGTCTCCATATATACATAGTAGAGCAATTCAAGAGATTTAAATTCCGACTTGAAGAGCTCCCGAGGGATTTGAAGGGGTAGGCGGCGACGGGGTCTGATTGGACTCGCAATCGCGCAGATGCTTATGCCCAATGTCTTTACGCCTGTACTGGTAACTACTAACTAATATATAGACACCTGTTTTGTCGTCATACCAGCCAGACTCTGTCTGGTTTGTAACTCCAATTCGTCTTGTCAGTTGTTGCTGATTATCTCGTGTGTTCTCGCCTCGCACGCCCAGGTCCAATGCCAAGAATAAGTCAGCATACCCACTTTCCGGCCACTTCGCACATGGCATCTATGTAGTAATCCAGTTGGAAAGAAGTCTAGTGTAGGCTCATTGTAGGTCCAAATTGCAAAGTGTTCATAACCATCTAGGTGGTCATGTGTTTCTTGCTGAGAGACTGAGGAGACTGTATACAACTTGAGGCACCAACCAGCTAGGCAGTTTTGGTTATAGGGACCTTGATGGACACTATGTGAAGTGACTTGGATGGCCTTGGCTGCATTTGTATCTTGTCTAATTCCTCTATGAATGTAGGTGAGCAGAAAGGGAGTTTGCCAAGGGCCTTGACGGCACGAACGGCTGATGTTAGTCAACCCAATCCGGCTCTTCAAGGAGATCGCGCCGTCCAACTTTTCCAGCGGCGCGTGTACGCTGGACGGCCTCCCGCACATCGACCTCCCCGAGGGCTATCGGACGTACAGCGGGCTCGTCGGAAGCAGCCTCCTCCCGCCGGACCCGACGCGGGAGTCGTTCGAGGTCTAGGACCTCCGCGTCCGCCAGCCGATCCCGATGCTCATCACGGCCAGCGTGGCCAACTCGGATGAGCGGCACGCTGCGGTGGTCTGCCTGGCCCCGAGCAACGTCACGGACGGCAGCCGGGTGCCCGAGGGAGAGTTTCCGCCGTCGGCCGCCGGCGTTCTTTCGTCCAGAGGAAACGCCCTCATGGCATCCGTGGCGGCGTGTGTTGTGATATTGGTGCTGGTGTAGAGGACGCGTGTGAGATACATGGTCTAGTATTACCCCTGATTCAACAGTCAAGTCAAGCGTTCCAGGTCTCAACTTGTTTCCTTTGTGACGGCCTGTTACATACGCAAGTTGCCATTAGGCCCTTTGTAGAATAGTGAACCTGGGCTAGAGGACAAGAGTTGTAAAAGACCAGCAAGAACCAAGAGGACAGCATCAACAAATGTAGATAATTAGGTTCAAGCAGCTATTATATGAACTCGCTATTTATTTATATGTACAAACACAACCCTATCTATCAAACAGCCAGTACATAGCATATTCCATTCTCCCTCTCTCTCTTGAATCAGTCAATAGCCTTCAACATGTACTTGTCTTGCCAGAAGCGGTCCGCACCCACCGGGCCCTCGCGGCGGACGACCGCGTCACGCTCCCGCAGACGCGAGGAGGCGGCCAGGTAATTCCTGCGCGCGACCTCGGCCTTGTCGGCCACGTCCCTCCCGGCGATGCCGCCGTACGCGCACTCGCCGCCGCTGAAGGCCGCCGCCGCGGTCGCCCTCCAGACCTCGGCGACGTCAGCGACCATCGGCAGCGTCCAGTAGAGGCGGCAGTCGGCGTCCTCGCGGACGAACTGGGCGGGGACGCCGTCGTCGACGTTGCCGCGGAGAACCTGGTCGCGGACGTTGACGGCGGCGGCGAGGCTGCGGTTCAGAGGCAGGTCGTCGTAGCGGCTCAGGGCGGCCTTTTGCGCGTCGGTCGAGGCGTGGGGCAGTAGGAAGGAGGCGTAGGCGTGGATGTTGCTCCAGTCGAGTACCTGGGAGCCCTTGATGCCGCCGACGCCCTCGATGGGCCCCCGGACGGGGAGGCCGCCGAGGGCGACGGACCTGACGCCGCCGTGGAGGCGGAGGAACTCGGAGGCCAGGGTGCAGGTGGAGGCGCAGACGCCGTCGTAGAGGAGGACGATGTTCTCGGGCTCAAAGGGCCGCGGCAGGCCGGCGAGGCCGCCGTAGCCGTTGATCTCGATGCCGAGGCCAAAGGTGGCGTTGGAGGTCGTCAGCGGGTCGTCGAGGTTCCAGCGCATCAGGGCGGTGTAGGACGTGTTCCGGAAGACGCGGGGCGCGAACTTGTCGTCGAACGAGACAAAGGGCCGGTCGGTGAGGTTGTGGTCGTAGCGCCAGTTGAACCAGCTCTCGGCGAGGCTGACGAGGTCGCCGTCGTCGCTGGCGGCCGGGTCCAGGTCCGCGACGAGGTCCGAGACGATCTCGGCGGCGGCGACGAAGCCGTCGCTCTCCTTCCAGCGCGAGAAGCCGTCCTGCACGGCGTCCGGGAACAGCTGGCGGAAGAAGTCGTAGCCCTGGAGGATGTAGCCGCCGCCGTTCTGCTGGAAGTCGACGACGAGCTTCGTCCTGCCGGCGGCGAGGGCGGCCGCGTAAAAGTCCCGCGTGACCCGTTGGAACTCGGCGGGGCTGGCGCTCGCGAACGCGGTCAGGGCGACGACGGCGACGTCCTCGAAGCCTTCGCCCTCGAGGAAGTAGCCCGACACGACGCCGTCGCTGGTCACGATGACCGGGGCCGGGTAGCCCGGCAGGACGCGGGCCGGACCGGTGGCGTTCGGGGCGATGGTGCCGGCCGGGGTCTCGGACGCCGGGCTCTGCGGGTTGCAGAACTTGGCGTAGAAGGACGGGCCGTCGACGACGCCGGTGAGGTCCTTCTTGACGCGGGCGTGGTTCTCCAAGGTGACCTCGGTGCCGTTCTCGAATGTGATGGTCGTGTTGGGTCCCTGGTAGATGTAGCTTGGGCAGGCCGTGTTAGTGAATAGTAGTGCATTCCAGTCGCAAGTATGTAACGTCCGGGGAGGGCTTTTTTCTCCTTACCGAACACGACCGCCGGAGCTGAAGTATCCCTTTCCGCCTCCAATGGCCTCGCCGGACTTCTCGAAGAACATGGAGTTGTAAGCCGAGTTGGCGTCGCGGTTCCAGTTGGCCTTGTTGACGGTGTCCTCCAAATACTTGGCGGCGTCGATGCCGTTGATGAGCTTGACCACAGACGCCGTCCCGGGCGTCGAGATGACTTCCTCTGCGAGAGGGGGGAGCATCAGCACGGAACAAACTCACGGATGGACTATAACATGACCACGGGGCAGCGTACCGTAGATCTTGATCACGGGTAAGGACGAGCCGTCCTCGCTGATGGACACCAGAGCCCACTCGCGAGTCCATTCGAAGACGGCCGTGAGCAGATCGGGGTAGTAGACGAAGTGGCCGTCGTGGCCGGGGCCAAAGACCTCCTCGTAAAGCGCGGACTGGAAGGCGTACTCGCCGGGGTAGACATCGTTGACGAGGTTTTCCCTGATGCCGGAGAGGGCCGCGAAGAAGTCGTAGCCCGGGAAGTCGTAGCCGGCCGGGGGGTCCGCCTTGTAAGCGGCGTCTTTGAGAGAATCAGTGAGTGATACACTGAAATCAAGTGTTTCTTCCTGTTGGTAAACTTGCCACTCTGCCACTCTAGGTAAGGATACAAGGAGTCGACGAGCTCGATGGCGGCCTCCTTTCCCAAGGGGACCGAGTTGAGGCAGGCATGCGCCAGTTGAGCCGGTACAGTCGGCGTGACTACAAAACAAACCCCCCCCCCCCCTCTCCGTTAGTTGACAGGGAGCATCACGGAGGTTACAACGGATTTAACAATACCAGTTGGGGCAGTTGCGTGCTGAGCAGCCCAGGCAGCACCAACGGCGGCACAGGGCTCGGAGCCGTTGACCGGGGCCGTGGTGTTGGGGAAGAAGGCGGCGACGGCGGTGACCAGCAGAGCCGGCACGGCGATGGAGGAGCTTCGCATGTTGTTTTTTCCGGCGGCGGGGTCCGTCTTTTTACAACCAAAACCACTGGATGATGGATCTTTCTAGTCAGTCCGGCTTGAACGCTGAGACCGAGGCTCAACATCTTGGCCAAGGCCCCAGGAAGACGACCTTCTTATAATACCCAGCGCCACTCTAGACGCCTCGAGGCTCGTCATTCCACTTCTCGTCGACCGATGGGCCGCCCCGTTCGTTTCCCGGGGCCCGGGGCCAGGGCCATGTCACCATCGCCTGTCGAGTGGGCGTTTCATCCCCGACAAAAGAGCTTGTTCCCGTCTTCAGTGCACCACACTGGAGCCCGCTAGCTTGAGATGGCAGGTCGCGTTGCGAGGTCACTCCACGACTGGGGACCGGTCGCCCCCAGTGCCGCGATCCTTCGCCTCCTTGCCGAGTGGGATCCACTGGATGATGCAGAAGAGTAGCCGTCATCGGTCTGCTGCATGTTTACATGCGTAGAGAAAACTCGCTTGAGGGCTCGGAAGGGGGGTTACGGGTATGATGTATCGGACGGTGGAGCTTTGCCACAAGGGTAGACGGCCGGTCTTATCAAGTCGTCAGGGCAAAAAGATTTGAGGCATTACTATCCGTATCCGTATTACCACATCTCCCGTTGGTTCGACCGTTGCAGCGTTGTTGGTTGGGCGTCACTCTCATGGCTCTAGTGTTTTGTTGTGGAGATCGGTTAGAAACACCTGCTTAACACGGCTTAGGCCGGGAGGCGAGAGCCTACCCCCCGGTCTGCGGCACAGAATTGCCGGTGTACCGTACGAACGGCCTGTAGGACTGTGTTCCAACTCCCCCCCGGCCGGTCTTTCGCTGCTTGGATTCCGGTCTCATGGGAGTATGTATCCCTCTTGAATCGGATGTTTTCTCTCCCCCAACGAGAGACCCCTCAACCTGGCTCAGTTGGTCAATGAGACAACTAGTCAACTACACAGGTTCTTCTGCCAGGACTCGCAAGCCAGGCAAGAGACTCTGGAACTTGCAGCATGAAGCTGGCGCAAAGATGTTCAAAACAGGCTGGTCTAACAAGGCGTGTTGCCAACACGAAGAGTGAATCGTTATTACGCAACTCGAGGGCTTGAGGTTCAGTTGCCTTTCGCCGAACTTCCAAAGTTTTTTCTGTAAAATAGTCTAGGTGGTCAATGGCTCTTCTTGTTTCAAATTTGGAAAAGGCTCTTCGTCACATACCATCATCTTGGAACTGGAGTGTAGTCTAAGGTCGTCTCTCTGTCCAATTCCTCCAAGAATGGAAACCCCTCATGTTAGGCCTGCACAGTTTCATGTTGCATGATTTTTATGATGCCCAAGTGAGACTGTCACAATGAGTATGAGTATCCGTATATCGTGCCATAATCCTATTGAGACAGGCAAAATCCTTGTGGCTTTACATCACCTTTTATACGTTCCATTGGCTATCGTGTTCATTGCAGACGGAAAATTGCAACAAAATTCCACCAGATTAGCCAATAAAGCTCTTGTTGTGGGTTGGGAGGCTGCAGCATGTAAGTCTCGTCAGGTCGTAAGTTTGCTAATTATTCTCGTCACTCTTCGAACTCCCCAGGCGTCTACTACGTTTCCTCGTATTGCGACCATGTTCACTCTACCAGAGGGCCCTAGCTAGGTTTGACTCTTGAGTCATTTCCGGAAACAAACAGGACCACTTGCCGCGACTGGAAGCTTCCATTACGAAGCTGATTGAAACTGGCCGAATACAGGCTCTGTAACAATGAAAATGCTATGGAAGAAGGGCACTCAGAAGTCCCTCTTTCTACTGCTAAAAGAGAACAAGAATTAAGTCGACCAGCTCGAGGTATCGTTGCTCTTGGTCTGAGAATTGGCATATGCTAAACGGCTTGCTTTTCCCCCCTTCTAACGCCGCGAACCCCCAGAAGTCATTGTATCCATTCGTGAAGTCGTTAGCAGCTGGCCTCTGCCAACCAGCTCTCTTGAATCTTGCTGTCGTGGTACGTGTTGTTCATTCGCCTACTGGGCGGGATCGGTCTTGGGGACACTGGGCAGCTCCGCGGCAATGGCATCGGCCTCGTCGGCTTGCTCCTGGGTCGGGCCGTCGTCGGTCCGCTTGGGAGCGGCGGTCTGGTCCGGGGGAGGGAAAAAGACTCTGAAAACGACTACGTCAGCATACTGCGCGGCAACATTGGCAAGGAAGAAAGAATCGGAAAGGGAAAATGTTTTGGACGTACGGGAGGGCCTCGTTGTAGGCATTGACGTCCTTCATCTCAAAGGTGCAGAAGATGACCTTGTCGATCTTGTCGCCGTATTCCCCATCCAGAAAGTCCCTGACGACCTCGGCGGCGACGGGCGCGGCCTCGTAGCTGGGGTATCCGTAGATGCCGGTGCTGATGGCGCTGAAGGCGATGGTGCGGCAGCCGTGGTGGACGGCGAGGGCCAGGCTCGTCCGGTAGCAGCCCTCGAGGTGGTGCTGGGCGGGCGCCGGGTTGAGCTCGTCGTAGACGGGGCCGACGGTGTGGATGACCTTCTTGCAGGGCAGGTTGTAGGCGCCCGTGATCTTGGCGGAGCCGGTGGCGCACCCGTTCAGGGTCTTGCACTCCTGGAGGAGGCCGCGGCCGGCGGCGCGGTGGATGGCGCCGTCGACGCCGCCGCCGCCCAGGAGGGAGCCGTTTGCGGCGTTGACGATGGCGTCGACGTCGAGCCGCGTGATGTCGCCGCGGGTGACGGCGACCTTTTGGTTGTGCGACGCGTTCGGGGCGTAGAGGGGCTGCGACGAATGCGTGAGCTTGCCGAGCTTGTAGAGGAGCTCGACGGTCGGGATGTCGGCGGCCGCAGTGGTGGCCATGGTGCGGGCTCGTCGGGTTGTTTGCTTGTGAGGGTTGGAGGGGGATGTGGCGGTTGCCGTCGATGCAGATACAGATGCAGATGATGCAGGTTGCGCCGTGGGTTGGCGAGAGGAGGAGATTTGGCAGCCCATGACGCACGATGGGGGGGGACGACCCCGCGCTAAATTTAGATGCTGGAGTCTCGCGTGGAAGGTAAGGGAGCTTGAGCTTTGGCCTGTCTGGTCTTATCCTTATCAGTGACTTGCTGACTTGCCGGGCTTTGCTACTGTCGCCGTAGGATTGTCCAGAGGAAAAGGTGAGTACGGATATGCTTGCCTGAGTACTTCCAAGGGATGGGCGAATGGGAAAAAAGGCTTCTTCTTTGTTCTTTCCAAATCAAAAACGCGCTTTTTTTAGGCATTAAATTGTATCCTCGGCTTTTGACCATTGTGTCCAGAAGAATGCCAACTATGGCAGATAGTTTGGGGTTCTTTGCGCCTTGTGTACTTACCTAGGTAGGTACGGACAGGTAGGTAAATAGGTAATTAAGTACAGATACTGAGCACCCTGAAGTCATGGCGGCGCCACCATTTCATCAATTTGCCTTATCGGACTGGCGGAACTGTTATCTTATCCGTGTGCACCATCTCCCTTATCTATCTTAGGTACCTAGGTAATCGGTGGCTGCCCCTTTGTCGCGTGTTGCAGTGGGAGAGAGCGCTGTAACCCCTCGTTGGATCCATTTGAGTCATCCCCGCCGTAAAAGAAGAAGTGTTGCCCCGCCACCAAACCACACATTTTCCCCTGCTGTGATGCCCAATTGAACCACACTCGGCCCATCAAGCGACGACACGATTGCCACAGGTTGCCTCGAACCTTTCTCTTCCTCTTCCCCTTTCTACACCCGATCGAATACAAACCATGGCGGACGCTCCAGCGGACCCCACTGCCAAGCTGGCAGAGTCGACGGCCAAGCTCCAGCTCGACGAGGAGACGGGCGAGATGGTCAGCAAGGGCGAGCTGAAGAAGAGGATGGCGAAGCGAGCGAAGAAGGCCGCCTCGGAGAAGGCAAAGGCCGCCAAGGATTCTGTCGCAAAGGCCGTCGGTGCCGGTGACGGCAAGCCCGCGCCCAAGCCCAAGGCGAAGCCTGAGGAGGTTGTTATGGATCCCGAGGCCATGTTCAAGCAGGGCTTCCTCCAGGAGGTCTACAAGGAGAGGCCTTCGGAGAATGTGGTGACGCGGTTCCCCCCTGAGCCCAACGGCTAGTAAGTGCCCAGCAGGTATCTCAACCTCGTTGCCGGCCTGGCTAACAGCCCCCTCCCCAGCTTGCACATTGGCCATGCCAAGGCCATTGCCGTCAACTTTGGTTTCGCAAAGTACCACGGCGGTGTGTGCTACCTGAGATACGACGACACGAACCCCGAGAAGGAGGAGGAGAGGTACTTCACTGCCATCGAGGAGATGGTGAGGTGGCTGGGCTTTACCCCTTACAAGATCACCTACTCCAGCGACAACTTCCAGAAGCTGTACGACCTGGCCGAGAAGATGATTACGTTGGAGAAGGCCTACGTCTGCTATTGTGGAGGTGGGAATACTCTCGTGGGCCATCTTATCTTCCAATTGCTGACCCCGCCAAACCTACAGATACCGAGATCAAGCTTCAGCGCGGCGGCGAGAAGGGAGCCTCCCCTCGATTCCGATGCGAGCACGCCAACCACACCGTCGAGGAGAACCTCCAGAAATTCAGAGACATGAAGGACGGTAAATACAAGCCCAGGGAGGCTTTCCTGCGCATGAAGCAGGACATCACCGACGGCAACCCTCAGATGTGGGATCTGGCGGCATACCGCATCAAGACGGACACGCCGCACCACCGCACAGGCTGGGACTGGAAGATCTACCCGACGTACGACTTCACGCACTGCCTGTGCGATAGCTTCGAGGGCATCACGCATTCCCTGTGCACGACCGAGTTCGTCCAGAGCCGCGTCTCGTACGAGTGGCTGAACAAGACGCTTGGCGTCTACGAGCCCATGCAGCGCGAGTACGGCCGTCTGGGCATCACCGGCACCGTGCTGTCCAAGAGGAAGATTCTCAAGCTAGTCGAGGAGAAGATCGTCCGCGGCTGGGACGACCCCCGCCTGTACACGCTCATCGGCATCAAGCGCCGCGGTGTGCCGCCTCGGGCCATCCTCGACTTCGTCAACGAGCTCGGCGTCACCACCTCCGTCTCCGTCATCCAGATCAAGCGCTTCGAGCAGACGGTGCGCAAGTACCTCGAGCGTACTGTGCCCAGACTGATGATGGTGCTGGACCCGATCCGCGTCGTCATCGAGGATGCCGAGCCCGCCGACGTCGAGCTGGCCTTCTCGCCCAAGGACCCCAACATGGGATCGCACACCATCAAGTTCACGCCCACCGTGTACATCGACCGAGCCGACTTCCGAGAGGTCGACAGCAAGGACTACTTCCGTCTCGCCCCCAACAAGACGGTCGGTCTTCTCAACGCCCCCTTCCCGATCAAGGCCACCTCGTACACCAAGGACGAGGCCACGGGCAAGGTGACGGAGATCCGCGCCGTCTTCGACAAGGAGACGAAGAAGCCCAAGGCCTACATCAACTGGGTCGGCACCGAGGGCTCCAAGAAGGTTGAGGCGCGCATCCACAACTCGTTGTTCAAGAGCGAGAAGCCCGACGACGTCGAGGGTGGTTTCCTGAACGACATCAACCCCGAGAGCGAGGTCATCTACCCTGACGCGCTCATCGAGAGCGGCTTCGACGAGGTTAAGCGCCGCGCGCCGTGGCCCGAGGCCGCCGGCGAGAGCGAGCTGGGCAAGGGCGGGCCGGAGAGCGTGCGCTTCCAGGCCACTCGCATCGCCTACTTTGTGAGGAGTTGCCCGCGTTTATGTGAATGTGGAAGAGATATACTAACATGCATATAGGCCGTTGATTCCGACAGTACCGACGACAAGATCATCCTCAACCGCATCGTTTCGCTGAAGGAGGATGCCGGAAAGGTTTGAGTCATCACTCGTGACTGAGCTCGGGCAAAGAAAGGGTTTCGGCGAAAACTGGTACGGAGGGTTGGTGGCTGGGAGCTTTCGGAGTTGCATAGACGGGGGGGTTTATAATACCAAACAGGAATCCACACAACAGTGGTTGAAGAAAACATTTTTTTTTGTTTCACGACTTGCATATTGTCGACAGGAGTGATTCACTGCGACCTACATCGGGAATCCATCTATATCAGGCTTTCTGTTGCCGCCATATTGTCTATCCCGTCACCGCCGACGCAACACACTTGGCCCACACATCATCGTCATCCACACATATACGAACGAATAGACCCGCACATTTACACGTACACGCGGCGAAGACCACACAACGCGAACGCCGGCACGCCGACACGAAAATGAGGGCCTTCCAGACCCTCCGGCTGTTCGCGGCCGCCTTGGCCGTGGCCGCATCATGCGTCGCGACGCTCGAGCCGGAGAACAGCATCATGACCCCTTCGACAAACGCATGGGACGACGAGCAGCAGCAGCCGACGTGGGAAGAGCCGGCCGCGCCCTGGGCGTACAACGAGGTCGGCACCCCTGCCCTGCCGGGCCGTATGCTGGACGATAGCAGCGAAGCGACCTGCCCCAGGGACACGAGTATGTCATTCCTCCCCCCCCCCGCCTTCCCCTTTCCTTCTTTTTTTCTTCAGTTTCCCATTGTGCCTCGTGCTGACGGATTCCGCCCCCATCTAGTCGCCTGCCACCTCCCGCGCAACTGGAACTGCTGCCCGAGGGGCATGCCGTGCTGCGGGCCGGGGTGCTGCGCGCGCGGGTTCCGCTGCGCCGACGCGCGGGTGGGCGTGTGCTGCGCCGAGGGGAAGACGCTGTGCGGCGGGGTCTGCGTCGACGGGGGCTGCTGCGGGCCGACGGGGTCGTGCGGCGAGCGGGCCGGGGAGGTCTGCTGCGGGGGGAGGTGCGTGGCCGAGGGGCGTTGCCGGACTGTCACCGCCGGGTGGAGGGGGAGGAACGCGGCGGGGGCGGGGGCGGGGGCGGAGGCGTCGGAGGCCGTTTGGTGGGGGTTCGCCGTGGTGGTTGCGGTGGTGTTGGTGAACGTCGTCTATTAGTGGTCTGACGGGTGGGGGCCGTCCGTTTGCTGCAGAGTGGAGGGGGAGTGGGCGTTCATTCATCGAAAGGGGTGCAAGAGACAACGACCCTGTCTTTGGATCTTGCGTGGAACGCCTCTCCGTCCTGGAGTTGAGACCTGGAGATGAGATGAACCGACGCAGGGTGCAACTGGGAACGGCGAGATGCTTCGGGCCGTCCAGCAGCTAGTTACAGCACACAAATGCTGCATCTACGATGATCAGAATATGTAAAACCGTAGTGCTCAGCTTCGTTTCTTGTCGTCGCAAACTCCGCGTCCGTACGATGATGTATGTATCGTGGACATGGAAAATCGCCGAGCCTCCACGCGGGCAGTACGTACGTACGATTGCATCAGAGACCTGGAGCTCCCCCGACCCAGGGCCTTCCTTGCTACCACTTTTCCCACGACAAGTATGCGCCCAACCATCTTGCCGGGCGGGTATAAGACAGCTCCAGCTTCCACGGCAGCCGAACGCGCGCGGGATTGAACGCTGTCGCGACTACGAGGTAGTGACTAGGGAATACTGGATCCCGATGCCCGATGGTGTGGTTCCGTACCTAGTTACGAGCTATGCGTGAAGCAAGTAACTTTAACGAGCCTTTGGGTTGGCATATTCGGATCGGCCCAAGGTGTGGACAAAGTTTTATGAGGCGGAAAAGTCTAATTCGATGGCAGTGCCACTGGAGTTGTCAGTTGATGGAGAGGAGGCGGTGTCATGGCAGTCTAAAGGCTGGGCAGTCCGCCCTCATCCCCATCGGCAGGTCTCTTGGAGGAGAGAGGAGCAAGTGGTGATATCGATCCACGTAGACACTCAAATTGTTTCACGAGCAGAGAACCTCACATGCAACCGCCTGAGCCAGAATTTTATCATTCCAAACTGCACATCATGGAAATCTGATGCACATTTGGTAGGGGGGTAAAGAGGGCTTCAGACGCCGACTCGCGACGGAGGGGGGGGTGGGGGGGGGCTCCGCTGTCACCGGCAAGCCCGGCAATTCGAGTGATGGACGGCCGGCCGGATAACCTTAAACGGGGGAGCCCGGGCCGCTATGGTGCTCGTGCTACCCCCGAGTCCGAGCCGGAGTGAGGCGGCGTTGCGTAGGTAGGTACTCTGATTTGGTAGAGATTATGGAGGGCGCGCCTGATAAGGACACGGAAGCCAATGAATGGCGACGTGTGGGGCTGTGGAGCAGTGTGGATTTGTGTCATTGCATGGGGGACAGTGACAATGGCAGCATCCTTGGAGCAGGGATGGGGAAGAAGAAGGGATTGATTGGGATGCAGGTAGCCGGTAAATTGACGGCCCCTATCGGTCGATAGACGGTCTCTACGGAGAATCATGACAGGAAGACACTGCCACCGCCAGCCACCATCGTTACATCTATCTACAACTGTTGCAAAAAAGGTCGTTTTTGAAGCAATTAAAGAAGTTTGCAAAAGCGCAGTTCTCGTTTTAGTTGGAATGATAATAACCTACCCTGCTTCCTGCGCCGCGCTCCGGGTCGGGCTGGGCCAAGACCAACCCTTTCGATGACTAAGCTCGTCTACGGTGTTGGTGGCAGTGCCTGTGGCGGTGCTTGCAGGGTGTGGTTAGATCAATTTACCTGCTACCGGGATGCGTATTCTTCGGAAATGACGTGCAAGTTTGTTGCTGGCGTTGGTGTTGGTGATGGTGTCGGTGACGGTGACGGTGTTGCTGTTGT
>PJEX01000086.1:135853-147323 GCA_005350895.1 Colletotrichum tanaceti
CGCGGTTGGAGCCTCTTTTTTTTTTTTTTTTTTTCTGCCTCTCTATCCGTATTGGTGCTTTAAATTGGGCTGCTGATCTACCTCACCTGGGGGTACGGATACCGGGGTGGGTGGAGATAGGTAGGCAGGCAGCCGTTTTCAAGGCTCTCTTGTTTCATTCCCAATTGTATCTGTACGAGTGAGTTGAATGAGCGAGCTGATTGAGTAAAATGATTGAGTGAAATAATTGAGTGAAATGATTGAGTGAGTTGAATGAGTTGAGTGAGTTGAATGAGTTGAATGAGCGAGTGAGTGGGCGAGTGAGTGAGCGAGTGAGCGACTGAGAGTGTATTAGTATGTGTGCCCCGCGCATCAGCGCCGTTCGTTCCTGCCTACTACTGTATTTCTCCCTCTCCGTTCCCCCCCTCTTGTTCCTGCCTCGGTGCCTTTTCTCCCATTTCTCCTGCGATATTCCCTAATTGGTGCTGACCTAGGCACCTTACTTGCTTACCTGGGTATCCATCCTCTGAGCAAAGATATGTACGTGTATGTCTAGGTGTCTTAGATGAGTTTAGCCTCTCCTCGCTTGTGCTGCTTACTATCCGTAAAATTACCTACCTAGGTACTCGCGCCAACAATCTGCACCTGCATGAGCAATCCTTTCTTTCTTCTTTGCTACCTCTTTTCCGTCCCTTTTCTCCCTCTCTTTGCCGCCATCCCTCGTCTCGTCCTCTGTCGACTGTCGCCAACCTGCTCCCTCTCCCGAGTCGCAAGCTCGCGAACCTGAACGTGCGCCTACTTCTTCGGCAATGTCAAGCTTCTCCTCGACAGCGAAACCCCGATAGTGACACGCCTCATCTGCATTCGCATCCCATCTCGCTGGGCCGCAGCCTCTCTCTCTCTCCTCTCTCTCACACCTCTCCAACGCGAAAATCCCCAGCCGCCAATCCCTCCAGCGACCCCTCCACGCCCTCCCCCCCCCCTTTTTCCTTCGTCCGTTCTAGGGCCAGACGGAAGGGTCTGAAGTTCACAGCAGCCAGTCGTTTCCATTGCAGTACCTCCGCCGCGACTCTTTCTCGAGACGACCATCCATACTCTCGGCAAGGTCTCTCTGTCAAAGGCACCACATCCTGGCAGGCAACCCACCACCGTTACGCCCACGCCGCGCCTCTCCACGCGTCTCCAGTCTCCCCTTTTCTCGTCGCACTCAACCTCTCAACGTCGATATTTTCCGGCAGAGCCACTCTTTAAGCTCGGAGCTCTGCGACGCTCCCCTCCGCCGAGACCTCCGCCCTCCCGTGCTGAGTTGCGTTGGCGTGCCTGTCAGTGGTCACAGTATTAGGTACCTAATATCATAGAGATAGAGTCCTCTTGAGTCCATTGGCTCAGATTGCAGCCATGCCACCCTCGTCCGCCCCCTCGCCGCCCCCAATCATGGCCATTACGGCTACTTATCTCCAGCTGCTGGCCCAACATTTACCCCGACCCGTCTACGAGCTCCTCCGCAAGACTCAACACCACATCGCCCATGTCTGGTCCTCTCCCGTCGTCGTCCGACTACACTCGGCCATCCCCCCAAAGATGCGACGTCCTCTAGGTTTCTCGGCCCTGCTAGTCGTGCTATTTCTCATCATCGGCCTGCCTCTCATCCTCACCCAGGGCGAACCCTTCCACTGCTACCCGTACCCGCCTAGCGACAATCTCGCAAATCCCTTCGTCACGTTACAGCCGCATTGCTGCAAGGGCCCGATTGACAACAAGCTAAGGATCGGCACCCAATGTGAGCTGGCCAATGGAGGGAAATACAAGACCAAGTTCGGACACGACCTGGGAACCTGTGCGACGGGCTGGGTCGACGCATGCTGCATGCGATTGGTAGGTCTACATTACAGCACCCCCGGTCGTACCAGACCATCCTACTGACCATGCCGTCAGCATTACCCGCCTGAAATTCGTCAACCTGCCCTGTCGCACTGCGATGCCGGCTTTCTCGTCAAACCCGAGTCGAAGAACATCATAAATGCTCGAAAATGGGACCCCGAGAACTACGGCATCTGATGGCCACCGATTGAGAGTAGAAAAGAGGCCATAGAACAACAAGGACACGCCCACCGCGAGCTTGTAGAGGGCTCGTGTTCGGCATTAGCGGGGCAATGTGCGACACATGCACATTGACCATCACCGCTTTCCATGAGCATGAGGAACCAGGATCTCCGTCGTGGGCTGAAGGCCCCGAGTGGTATTTCGACTTGAACAACCCTACGGAGCCTGGGCCTTCCCGCCAAAGCCGCATTCTGGGCATGGAAAGCGTCGCGGCCAGAAAACCCGAGTGGCCGCCTTGCGTCTGTTTGGAAAATTGGAACGATACCACGCTGCGCGACGACGAAACATAGACACTTTGGGGGAGTTTTTTTGCGGGCGATGAGCGCGTTATGAAGACACGACTGCTACGTATCGCCCTTGAACGAAACTACCCAGGGGCTTTCGCATATCATACACCCAGGAAGACTGAAATTGAATTCTTGCTTGCATCGTAATCTTGTACAACAGACAGCAACAGCCGAACTTTTACGCCGCGTCGCCAGATGAAAGGTCCGGGGAGAAGCAAAAACAGATGACCCATTGGCGTTGGCTGTGCACTAGGCGGCAGGGCGGCTTGGACGAGGGCGAGGGCGAGGGCGAGGGCGGGGTGGTTCACTTCACATATATATATATATATATATATATAGATTGCCAGGACCGTTATAAAGTCGGGTGTCTTGTCAATCCGATGTGCGCGATTCTCCAAAGCCTCCAGTTCTCGTCGATCCTTGTCGCGCACGATTCGCTTATGATCTGCCTAGGGGCGCACTGGGCCCTGGACACGGAGGTAATGAGTGTATGAAGATCCGACAAGTCGCCGCTGCATTTCTTCTGATCTTTTTTCCCTCCACCGCCAAGAAACAACCCAATAAGCTTAAGGAGGCCAAAGCCGTCGAAACTAAAAATGACCTGACTTCTGGCTGTTCCCCACGCCCGATTAAACTCTTCAAGACGGACAGCCCCCCCTCGGTCTCGGAAGACGCACGTATCTCCCCGTAAGGTAGGAGAAGAAACGAGGGCGGCAAACCGGATTACGCAGTCCACCGGCCGGCCAGTCGGCCCCTGTGAAGACGGACCGATGCAGCGGTTCATGAGATGTGCGTTCAGTCCGGGGTTGGGGTGGATGAAAGGGGGCTAATCCGTTTGTCTCTTCAGCGTAAGTATAGTTTGAAGCCCATCTCGCCTCGGCTGTCCTGGCCGTGAACCTGATGGGGCCCTGTCGTGATCCCTTATTATCATTTGACTGGGGATGAGGATATGGGGGGTTTCGGACTCTAGTCCGGATAAGTTATGTTTCAGGGCTACTGTATTGGTGCTTGGGACTTTGCTTGATGTTGCACAAACGGTGTTGGTGTGTGTGGGGAAATGTGACGCATCTTTGATCAAAGATATTCGGCAAGTGTCAAGACTCAAGTGTGATGATGTCTTGCCAAGATTCTCTCCATGTTGTCTATACCTGGTGGCTCGAATGAGGGTTCTTGAGATGGCCCAGTATTGCGAGAGGATCGATTCTGCCAATATTACCCTGACCTGGTTGAAGGACAGCATCTGCCTCTCTCTCGTCTCTTACCTCTCGGCAATATCCAGAATCGGTCAGAGTGGTGTATTTACTGCCGGCGTATGGGCAATTGTCAACCGCATACTGCGGCCGCACATCTCGACAACGCCAACTTACTTCTATTTCTGGAGCTGCTGCATCCGATGCGTCATATGAAAACCTACTCACACGTATACATCCAATCGCCTGTATGTGACCAAGTCTATTTATAAGCTAGGGTTGGGCAGACGTAGATAAAGTAGCCCTCTCGGAATGTTGCAGCAGTACCTCGTACATGACGAGGGTAGCAAAATGGATGTGCAACCAGCGGGGGAAGAAAAAATAATTTCTTCCCTTCCAGAATCGAACTAGAGACCTTTCGATGACAATGTAACCATTACAGTCGAACGTGATGAACCAACTACACCAAGGGAAGATCCAAGGCTATGCCTTGCTCGGTGTGACGGATGGGGCGAGCTGCGGACCTATGTTTTGATGCGTGGGGGTGTGGGCTTTCTCCAGTGACGATGTTCCACGCAATGTTTGGAGTTGTTCGCAACCTCTAGGCTTTATAACGGCGGCTCTGGAGTATGAATGTTTGTATAGCGATGATTTAAAGGTTCACTAAGAGACTGGAAAAAAATCATATGGCCTTTCTGGGCTCTGGCGGTATCCGGTCGCGATGTTCGTCAGTTTTAGCCTCAAAGGGGACGGACGGACGGTGCTGGGATGACCCACCTACAAGCAATCTTTCGTAATAGGGTGATGAGACCAAAGAAGAAAAGAACAAAAAAGAACAAAAAAAGAACAAATGAAAAAACTTTTCTGTCAAACTGAATCATTTGACAATGTGGTTACAGTCAGCCTCTGGAAAAAGAGCGCGAAGTTTCTGGCACGCCAACCAGCAACAACATCGAAAAGATCGTCACATTGGTATCAGATTGGGATTTGTGCTGCCATAAGCATCCCTTCCTTGATTGGCCCTGCCGCACAAACCGTCCCTAGGTATGTACATATCCGTACGTGATACTATGTAGTGTAGGTAACTAACCGGAGTGGGGCCATTGGATCAACTGGGCGGCACGTACCCAATAGCCCGATCCGGCCTGGTCCAATCCTTCTTCCTCCTCCTTCTCCTCCATCTCCTCCTCCCGGGAAACAATTTCTGCCTGTTTCATCTCTTCGTTCCTTGACGCCACCCACTTCACGCTGCTGCGAGAGCGAGACCGAACCTTGACTTGGAGACCCGGGACGGTCCCAAATGTTCCCACTTGTTGCGAAGTCGCGAAATTGCCGATTGGACAAGCAACCTTCCTGAAGGGTTCTGGCTCCCTCTACGAGCAGCGACTCAGGCCATGCGATCTCTTTACACTCGTTCGTCTGCGTCTCCCTGCTAGCTGCAGATTGCTCCCCACGTTTCCCCTTCTTCTTTGTCGTCTTCTTCAAAGTTCAATAAGGCCTGGAGGGGGTCCCCGCAAGGCTGGGGGCCGTTCCTAGGCCAACTTCCAAGCTAAGATGCCAAGCTGCAAATGCGACGGCGCCAGACAGCCACACTCGCCCGCCAAAGACCACATTCTCCTTCACTCACTCCTTACTCTCCTAGGAGGGAGTCGAGCACGGGGAAAGAGCCAAAAAAAAAGAACCAACATAAGCACCCGTCGAAACCGGAACCTGTGACACCAAATCCCACAGCCGCCACACGCGGCAGTTTCATCCTATCCGATCAGGGTTGTCGTCAGCCAGCCTTATTCACGGGCGTTCGAACAGCCTGCTTCTGAAACTGGTCCGCTGCCCTCTGCACGTCTGTCGCCCTTGGCCGTGCCAAAGTTTCTCTCGCTGTGCTTGGCTGCTTGTATCCCAGGCGGCCTACCCACGAATCTGGGACGAAAAATAGCACTTTAAGCATGCCGAGGTGACGGAAGATAGCCGACACAAGACACAAGACAGCTCGGCACCACCTCTTTTGTTGGAAGGGCGATATTCAATCTGCCCAGCCAGCCATGCGGCGTCCGTTTTGGCCTCCCCCCGCTTTTCGTCCCAAGGATTCATGACTTCTCCCTTATACCATACGTGAACCTGTGATTGATTATCAGTGGGTTGTGAGCAAAGGCCCTTCCTGTCTCTAACCCCCCTTTGAGCCCTGGAATATGGCCTTCTTCTCTTGTCGTTGTCGTTGTCGTTGTTGTTTCTTCTTCTCATCTGACTTGTGTATATTGATTCTGTAGATTGAATGGCCTCGTCCTGGGCCGGCTCCAGTCATAAGCCCGAACTGAAAAGAGGAATTCGCATCCAGAGTGCCAGACTGTTCGAGACATCCATCCTCTATGCCCGGGCTTTCATTCGCGCGTTTCCAAGTGAGAAACGTAGGGCGACTTTTCCCCGCGCCCCCTCGTCTCGTCCGAGGTCCTATACATAGACATTCGCCGGGAAGCTAAATTCGTCGCCGTTGCCACCCTCTTCCGTCTGGCTCCCACCACCTTGTTGCCTGTCAGCCGCTCCGCTCTTTATGTTTGTTTTTTTACTTCTTTTTGGGTTCAATCTACTCGCAACAAGCGCGCTCTTGTTCCCAAGTCTAATCCAGAGGATCGACGGTACATCCCGATATTGATGTTCGTTTCCCTTCCCGCTCCCAACCAGCCCGGATAGAAACAAAACACCGGCCCGGCAGGCAAACGCACACAACCAAATCCGAGCCTGAGACGACGATGAATGTCACGTTGCGGTAGAACCCCCTCTCCCTCCCTCTTCCGACTGGACTTGTCCGTCGCTCGAGACGACTACACCTCCTCCTCCTCGCCCTCAGGCCGTCGATCGATGGCATCAGAAGCGAGGGCCAGGGCAAACGCGCCCCGTCGAGCAGGGAAGCAGACGACGAACGGCACGGAGTCGTATCATCCATACGTCGCAGAATCATCCTCGCCGCCGCTAACGTCAATAAAGACGACGACGACCACCATCACCACTACCAACAACACCACCACCTCCTCCATAATAAAACCAACGATGTCGCAAGGCGACCTTGTTGCGCGGCCGTATACCAGCCACTCCCGTTCCTTCAGCACGCCTCGCCCTTCAACGTTCGACCAGTCTTCTACTAGCAGTAACAGCGTTGCCGAGTCGCCAACCCGGCTCCAAGTGCCCGATATCAAAATCACGAGTCCCGCCACGAGTCCCGCCACGAGCCCCGGGAAGCCGTCCACTGCCGGTCCTCGATACTCCTTGACACCCCGACAGACGACGTTCCCTCCGTCAGTGACACAAAGGTTGGCTGTTCCCGCCGTGAGACCGCTTCCGCCTGCGCAGCAACATATGCCACCGGGACTAAGGGTTCAACGAGCCCAACCGCCGCTGGCGTCAAGACCGCCGACCACGCCCTCGCCCGATGACTCACGCAAGCGAGATGGGCTAATCGACGTTGTGCTGCCATACCGACCGTTCTATCTACAGCGAAGGGTTCTCAGCTCGTTTGCCGTCCTGTTCGCCGGGCTTCTCGTCACTGTAGAAGCCGTGTTAGACTTGTCGAATAAAAGAGGGGGACTTGGCTCGCCCGAACACGGGTTCAGGTACCTGTGGCAGTACGGCCCGGCCTTCATCTTCACCTGCATTGCGGCGCTCTGGGCGAGGCCCGAACACCAAGCCAAAGCAAGCGCGCCGTGGCTGCGGATGGCCAAGGGACCCGCGAGCGTGGACCGGACCCTGATGCTCGATTACGTCTTCATGTTCGAACCCTGGACGATCGTCAAGGCGTCGAGAAACCGAGACTGGCTCGTTGCTGCGGCGGCCACCGTTGGTCTGACGCTGAAGCTCATCATCGTTATCGCTGTCGCCCTCGTCAGCCCGACCTTTCAAATCGTGACGGCTCGAGGGGTGAGCCTGACCCTGCACAACGCGTTCATGAACGACCCCACGGGTTTGCAGAACGCGGGAGCGCTGCCCTTCTTCGCGATGGCAGCCCTGCAGACGAGAGGCCTGGGCTTTCCGGATGGCACCTCGAAGCAATTCGCATTCCAGCCTTTTTCTGCCGTTTTACCTGGCGCTGCCGAGTTGCGCACAAACGTTGACGGCTTTGAATCCGACATCGAGTGCGAGCCGGCCGTGTTCAACCTCACCGGAGTCCAGTTTGTCCAAGCCTCGGACACTCAACTCAACGCCACCGTGTCGACCCCGGCCTGTGTCATGAGCCAGACGATACCGAGCATATCACTCCTTGGCTCTACGCTGCCAACCTTTTTCATGGCCTTCCAAGCCGGCATGTGCGGTAATTCGTCTCTTCCCGATGCCGGACGCGTTGTTGTAATGGCCGGGGCCATAACCATTGATCAGACAACTGTCCCCGCCCAGAGCGGCGTCTTCAACGTTCCCATTGCCGGGATCGTCACCAAGTCCGCGGCTCTCATCTGTCGCCCGTCGTATTTCCTGACGAGAGTTCGCGTCACCAAGAACGACACACAGCTCATCAAGATCGAGCGGAACCCTTCCGCCGGCAACAGAACACTCGATAAAGTCCACCCCTGGGACGTTGTCCAGGGGCACTTCAACTCCTATCCGACCGATTCGCAGATTCTAGCCGCGATGCCTGACGTCAACAGTCGGTACCCCGGCGTCGCCGCCGTCGCATCCGACGCCGTCATGAACTCGGTCGTCGCGATGGAGGTCCATGACCACGGAGTGCCTCCGATCGATACCTTTTTGAAGACGGACAATCTAACGCAACTAGCGACGGCGTACTGGAGGCAGTACACAGCGCTTGTGGCACGCAACTCGATGATGGAGGCGACGCAGGAAAAGTCCACCGGCACGGCCGTTATCATCGGCGAACGCCTCAACGTCCGCCCGATCCCGGCGCATCTGCTGTCCGGGCTTCTCGGCTTCGTCCTCATCCTTGTGCTGGCCGCAGTCGCCCTTGCGCCTGCGAGAGGCTTCCTGCCCCGGAATCCGAGCACGATCATCAACATGGCGGCTCTGCTCAGTCATAGCCGCCAGCTTCTCCAGTGCCTGCGCGGCACGGGTGCCGCCGAGATATCCACCGTCCGAGAGAAGCTACTGGGAACCAAGTACTACACCGGAGTCGAACCATACGAGAAGGCCGAGAAGGAGGCGAAGGGGTACTTCAAGATATTGGGCGGAGCGCCTCCGCTGCAGAACGCACCGCCCGAGTTCGTTCAGAACGCTCGCTGGAGACACCCGCTGCCGCTGAATCCCTGGGCACGGCTGGCCGCGGTGGTCACCATGATCGGTATGATGGTCTCCCTCGAGGTCGTCCTCCGCATATCGAAAGCCAACAGCGGCGTCACGACCATCAAAGCCAACACGGACAGGCACTTCCTGTGGACCACTGGGACCGGGGTCGTTTTTGGCCTTGTGGTCCTGTATCTCGCTGCGGCAGACTGTGCGACGCGGTGTCTCGCCCCCTACGCGAAGCTCAAAGAAGGGGGCTCCTTTGAAACGACGGTCGACGTCGACTTGCTAGACAAATCGAAGCCCATGATTCTCTACGACGCCGTCAAGTCGCGGAACATTGCCGTCGTCTTCACCACGACAGCCCTACTTGTAGCATCACTTCTCGCGACCTTCTCAGGCGCGCTGTACAGCACGACGCCGATACCCTCGACGCGTCCCGTCAGTCTCAAGGCGCTCGACAGTTTCGTCAACGCCTCTTCGCCGTGCCCGACGTGTACCACGGACACGCTCTTGGCCTCCCTGATCCTTGACGCGAACTTGACGTTTCCGTCCTTCACGTTCGAGGATCTCAACTTCAACAGCCTGCAGCTGACGGAGCAGCTCGACGTCAAGGACGGCCCCGGGACGATCCTCGCGACGCTGCCGGCCATCCGCTCGCGGCTTGCCTGCAGACTGTACCCACAGTCCGAGATCAACACCAACTTCACCCTGCCCGACCTGCCGACGCAGCAGCTCTCCTCCCAGGTGATGAAGATCGGCATCGCCGGCGAGCCATGCGTGGACCCGTCCATCAAGTCCAGCGCCGTCTTGCCGCCCGGCGTGTCGTCGTCCTCCGTCTTTGGCGTCGCCACGCCCCGGTCCGCCACGTCGACGCAGTGCTCCGACTTCACCTACGTCTGGGGCCAGCTCGCCGACAGCATGCCGTCGCAGGTCGGGTACATCTCGGCCATGGGCTGCAACGAGACGCTCGAGACGGTCATGGCCAGCGTCCGGCTCACGGGCCCGTCCCTGCACGTCGACCCGACGTACCCGCCGGTGCTGCAGGAGGACACGGCCAGGCCGGTGACGTTGAACCTGCTGGCGCTCCAGTACGGCCTGCTCGCCAACCTTGCGACGGGCAACCAGCTCGACCCGTTCTTCAGCTCCCTCGTCTCGTCCCGGTTCGCGGTGCCGGCGGGCAGCCTGGGCGACCCGGGCCTCGGCAAGAGCGGACTCGTGGCTGACGCCATCGTCCGGCAGCACGGCATCCTTCGCGCGCAGAACCTCAACGTCAACTCTCGCCGCCGCGTGCCGGATGTCGCCGCGCAGGACGTCATCCCGGCCATGCTCGAGTCCACCTCGGTCACCTCGCTGCGGCGGCTTGTGCAGGACAGCGCCTCGACGCGCATCATCCAGTCCGTGCTGGCGCTGCTCATCGGCCTGACGCTCGTGGCCTGGCTCCTCACGCCGGGGACGGACTTGATCCTGCCGCGGAACCCGTGCAGCATCGCCTCGATCGCGGCGCTGCTCGCGGACGGCAACGTGTTTGGGTTCCTCGGGCGCGGCGCCGAGTGGCAGGCGACGGAGGAGATGAAGAGGAGCTTCCTGGACGGCAGCCACTCGATGGGGTTCAAGATGGGTTACGAGCGCGTGCGCAGGCGGAGGGGCGCCGAGGACCTGTACGGGGGGCCCAAGGGCGACGGAGACGTGGTGTACGGGATCAACGTTAAGCGCGGCGGGGGCTGGGGCGGCGGCGAGGACGTCGGCCTCGGGATCCTGGCGCGGGTGAACCGGGCGCAGAGGGGATTTGTCAGGGGCTGGGGGACAATGTGAGGTTATATTGTCTTGTCACGTCGGGCTGGGAAACGGGGTCTGTTCATGTACCACCATCACGGTCTCTTATGTGTTTTTTGTTCGGATAGCCTGGAGTTCCTGTGACGGGGGGTTATTCTGGGGGTTTGTTCTTTTTTTTTGTTCTTTTTTGGATGATACCATACCTACTACCGAAGTCGCCCTTAAAGGGGGACAGGAGAGATACAACAGCACCAGGAGTCCCGACTTGACGTCGTTTTTTTTGTGTAATGCTTTGGCCCAGGCAGCCAGACGTCTATAATTACTCAATAATTCAAACTCGTTGAACGGAAACTGAAAACGGGAAACACACCAGCCGCTGCGGAAAGCGATGGAGAGACCGAGTGAGAGGTGAGAGAGAGAGAGTGAGTGAGAGAGAGAGAGAGAGAGCGACGCGGAAGGGCCGGTCCGGGGTGATCCCTCTCTTTTCCACAAAGGCGGCTATGAGAGTCTGTGTTGGAAGGTGTCTCACGTTAACGTGCGAAAGTTGGTGATAACCTCAATATTCGGATATTGACTGGAGCTGGCTGGCTACCTTACCTAGGTACCTTAGGTATGGAGAGGGAAGGAAATCAGAAGTGGGGCAGCTCACCCAGGTGGAGACAACCACCAACCACTTGGCCCGCGCCCGCCGCTTAACCCCGATCTGCCTGTTACCTCCGAAAGACCCGATTCGTACGAACCAACAGTCTGAGAGACGGAACGGGCCATCATTCACGAGTTTGTGTAGGGGTTTCCTGACGGGAAAAGGGGGACTCTGTAAACCGAGCACGATAGGAGGTTTGGGTTCCAGCTGGGGGGGCCAAGACAAGAAGCCAAAAGGAGACGGAGGGAGCCAGCATTTAGGGGGGGGGGGGGGGG
>PJEX01000087.1:0-26802 GCA_005350895.1 Colletotrichum tanaceti
ACGGAGGCGGCAGAAAGTCCTTTTCTAACGGGGTACGTGACGATATTAGACTTTATGCTGGGGAGAACTCTGCTCATGTAAATTAATACTGAAAAGGGTATAGCGCAACATAAAATCAGTTTCCGACACATTCCGACCCATAACGTAACGTAACGTCCTCCTTACCGGAGTCATAACGGGGTTGCCGATCAGGGCCCAATTGATCTGCCAGACTGTCAGCCCTCCTCCGCTGCCTTACCTACCGGTACCCCCCATTACTTACTTACTCCCGCGTCACTTTTACCTTGTTGTCTCCTCCCTCTGTTACGTGCCCATGATCGTCCGCGATCCACATCAAGGTTCCGTGCCTTGGCATGCCCGTTTTCGCGCTCCCGCCCCATCGTCGGGGAAGCTCCGTGTTCGTCCCGGAAGTTGTCGCAATCATCGCTGTTCTGTCCGTCCGTGTGCAATGAGGTCCCGTCCCTCTTTCTGGCGAGGAGCGGTCCGATCGGCGGATGCGTCCCGGAGTCATGCGGAGCCTTTGCGGTCGGATCGAGGTCGACGTCATGATGAAATTTTTCGGTCGAGATCAACGACAGCCCGATCTTCCGGCCCCGTACGATTCCCGTCACAACTGATTAACTGGTTCTTTAGGATTCCAAGGTCTCACAAATCTCACCGGCCGCAATGAAATACGCCTTGAGTCGCGCAGTCACAGTCTACGCCAACCTCTGAAACTGGAAACGTAAAGACTGTAGAAACGAGACAATATCGACTCGGATTTCCCTCCGATACGTCATGAGGCAACACAGCTTCACAACGCATTATCAACTCGGGAGACAACTCGTTCTTCTCAATGGGGTATTACATTAAAGATGTCTCGACTGGCTGGCGTCTTTTTCCGAGGCCGTCAATGAGCCCGACGTGTCCCCTCCCGACTTCGTCTAGATGCGAAATCCCCCACCCCCAAAACCCGCGATCGGCTTAACAGTACTTGCAGGCACCGGGCGGGCAGTAGTTGCGGCTACAGCTGAAGCTGCAGAGCCCCTTGTAGCTCTCGTCCAGCCCGTCGGCGGGGCATCCGTCCCGGCCGTCGCCGCCGGGGCCCGTCGTGGGCGCCCCAAAGGCCGAGCACTCGCAGACGCCGTCGGGGCAGTATCCGTTGGAGCACGCGAACCCGCAGAGGCCGCTGTAGTTGTCCGACAAGCCGGTCGCGACCCGGCCCGAGACGCAGACGGAGCCCGTCGAGGTGGGCGCGGGCGCGGGCGCGCCCGAGGTGGCGGTCGCCGTGGGCGCAGGCGGGGGGGAGGGGGAGGAAGAGACGCACTTCTCCTTGATGTAGGCGGCGGCGGCGTCGGTGTAGAGCTGGAAGTAGTTGGTGTGCGCGTTCTCGCCCATGCTGCGGCCCTCGCCGGCCGCGCAGACCGTGTCCTCGCCGTTGCACCAGGACCGCAGGACGCCGGCGAAGCTGTTCAGCCTGTCGAGTGATGAGCGGGGTCGGGCCATCGTGCCGCTGTAGCCGGAGCCGGCCTCGACGTTGTAGCTCTGGTCGGCGATGTGCGCCGGGTCGCCAAAGAGGAGGGCGGCGCAGACTGTGTGGCGGGGAAGCGGTCTGTTAGTTTCATTCTTGTTATTATTACTCAACCCCCCCACGGGCATCATCTCTGTTCGCTGCCCGACGAGGGGGGGAGAGGGGGAGAGGGGAAGGGAGAGGGAGGCTCGATTTAAAGTACCTCGGGTCCCCGGGGCGGCGTTGGCGCTCAGCCCGGAGTCGGCGAGGATGTTTCCCACCACGTTGGCACCCTCGCTGTAGCCGCTCAGAGCGATCTTGGAGTCGGGGCATCTCTCGGCGTACGCCTTGACCTGGGAGACACCAGAGGCCCGGCCCTGTTCAACCGCAACGGGGTAGCCCTGGGGGTTGGACGCGTCGAACAGGATGTCTTCGTAGTCGCAGCTGGCGAGGCCGTTGCAGGTGGCGTCGATAACGAGCTGCTGGCGGCCGGGGTAACCCTCGTTCCATCCGCGGGCCAGGAAGATGTGCAGGTCGGTGCAGGATCCCGAGCCGGCGGACTGGCGCTTTCCGGGGGCCGCGGAGGCCAGGAGGACCAAGTTGAAGAGAGCGACGGCTTTCGGAGAGGACAACATCGTGACTTGGTTAATTAGTATAAATTAATACAGGACGGTGTTTCAATAGTAAGTGCAGTTGCTTGAGGGCCTGCGTAAAACGAGAGACTGGGTTGAAGAGGAGGCCGTAAGGAAACGAAAGGGCGAGGGAACCTGAAAGGAGACCGCTGGGGGGGAGATGAGAAGGGGGTTTTAATCATCACATCTCTCTCTCTCTCTCTCTCTCTCTCTCTCTCTGCGGCCGGCTGGGGATCGTGGGATGCCGCGCCGGGCCTTTAGTCGCATCTAGGCATAACGATCCATTTTACCCCCCTAATCATGCTTCTTCTCCGACTCCGAGTCAGCACGATAACGCTTTGTTGTGGGTTGCATCTCGGACCCTCGGACCTCGACCGTCATAAGAACATCAAGATCGAGACTTGGCTCTGTCGCAGGGGTGAGAATCCGTGGGACGTGCGCCAGCTTGTTGCCGGGCGATACGAGAAAAGCAACCAAACACGCAGAGCTCTCCGTGTCCGGGTGGAGGCCGTAAGATGAACCTCCCTACGGCCGTTATTAATGTGACGGACAACCCATGTCAGTCTTTCGCAATGCCGAGGTGAACTTTAAGTTAGTTTTACCTACCACAGCAGGGGTATTACTGTAGAGTGTATGTAGTGTGTGCCATTTCAGCATCCGCGTCGCAAGTGTTGCAGTGTAAAGTTGCCCTGTTTTCATGTTCTGATAGCTGATCTTTTACGGGGGGGGGGGGGATCGGGTAACTGAATGCCCGCGGGATTCTATCTGGAAACTCTGACACTCGTTCCCAGCTGCCGGCCAAGAAAAGACAAGTTGCCCAACACAGGGCAGTGTGCCTCTTCAGATAATTACACACAAGAAAGCCGTACGCAGCCAACAAGTCTCGAGAGAGGCGCCACCTATCGCGAGATTGACCAGCATGTCAAACCAAGTAATCCGAATCCATGCCAAGAAAACTGCCAAGAGGATTTGACTGATCGGAACGTGTCGCGCGTGAACTCCGGCACGGGATCGTGGTCCTCGCCCTCGCCATGGATCTTCCGCAGTCGGCTCTGCTGGTGCATGATCTGAATAGGCAGGGCTCTAGGCTTCCACTCTACTACTACTGATAAACCTCTGCGTTTGTGACACTGGGACCGGTCGATTCGAGGTCGGTTATGCCTGAGATTGTAGAGCATACACTATGAGATGATGGTCGAAAGGGGGCAGATGAGGAGGTCTATAAACAGGCTCGTTAAGTTTCTACACATTGACCGCCTGGAAGGCTGCTTGCGTCTCATCTTTGATCATCTTGGCTGTTGTCACAGCGACTTTGTGAGTATCAATAAGTGTATTTCCGACTTCCCACGCCTTGATCGTCTGAATATTCCGGGACCAAGCCGTGCTATCGACCAAGAGCTTTTAGTAATTTGCAACACGAAGAAGTGACTCGCCCGCTTGCTCTTGCTGTCGCTGTTCCCTTCTTCCTAAGTTAGTTTTCACGAAACACCGAATTAACCAAGATGAGACCAGGTCGATGGAGTCTTTGGTGATCTTAAGTATCTCGGATTTATCGTCCCGGGTAGTACAGCAGATGAGAGAAAAACTACACGGGGAAGGGTTCTTTAGCGTAAGTTTGAATCCGGCTGTGATACTCTCTGTTTTGCTCGTGTCCGGGCTGGAGTCACATTCAAAAACATGCCTGAGAGTAACTAACATTGCAGCGGACCAAAGTTGCCGGCAACGTTCAGGTCTCTACTTGCAGCTGTCTCCGTGAACAATCAACAACCCACCCTCAGGGCCCTCAAACCTTGTTGTCTGGCTTCAACTTCGTACGTTGTGGTCATAACAATTCCTCTATGCTGTCCACTTGATCTCATCAAGGAAGCATGGAAGTTGTAAAGGCACCGAGTACTTGGTCGTAGAAACTAGAAACCACTTGAACACGGGACCAAGTATGAGACAGTCTCGGCGTTTTTTGAACTATTTAGTTTATTCTGTCCAGTCTACTCTCTCTTAAAGACCGGCATCCAATCTAACGGTGCCTCAACCTCAACCCATTGACTCCCCTCGTAGGTCTCTGATGTGCCCTCAAGCAGCGGCTTCCACTTCCCGCCCGTCTCGAGAGCAGGAAGATACACCCTGGCAGTTCTCTTCCCGGGCTCCAACACGGGGCAGACCAAGTACGCGTCGCCAAACATGTACTGCTGGCCGATGGACCACGTCGCCTTGTCGCCCGGGAACTCGTAGAAGAGCGTCCTCATGACGGGCGTGCCCTTCTCGTGGGCCGCCCTCATCAGGGACCGCGTGTACCCGCGGAGCTCTTCGCGGAGGAACATGTACTTCTTGCAGATCGCGTAGACCTCGGGGCCGTACGACCAGACCTCGTTCGGCGCGCCGCTGTGGCAGGTCGCGCCTCCGGTGGTGCCGTGCTGCGGCTGCTCCGGCTCGCGGCACCCGTGGAGGCGGAAGACGGGGCAGAACGCGCCCCATTGGAACCATCGCACAAACAGCTCGCGGAACCCCTCGTCTCCGGGGTCGCCGCCGTGGAAGCCCCCGATGTCCGTGGTCCACCACGGGAGCCCGCAGAGGCCCATGTGCAGACCGGCGGCGACCTGGTTCCGCAGGCTGCCCCAGGACGAGGCGATGTCGCCGCTCCAGACCAGGGCGCCGTACTTTTGGCTCCCGGCCCACGCGCACCGGATGAGGTTGACAATGTTCTCCTGGCCCTCGGCCTCCATGCCCTCGTAAAAGGCGCGCGCGTACTCGACCGGGTAGATGTTGCCGACGGAGACGTTGGACCCCAGGTGATAGCGGTAGGTGTCGAAGTCGTACACCGTGTACTCGGGCTCGGCCTCGTCGAGCCAGAAGACGCGGATGCCCTTGTCGTAGTAGTTCTCCTTGGCCTTCTTCCAGACGTAGTCCCTCGCGCCGGGGTTGGTCGCGTCGAAGTGGGTGGTGTCGCCCTGGAAGTTCATGGCGATCCGGATGCCCCGGTCGGACCGGATCAGGTATCCCTTCTCGACCATCTCGTCCCAGTTCTCGGACCTGTGGTCGACCGTGGGCCAGATGGAGACCATCAGCTCGATCCGGAGCTCCCGCAGCTCCCTGATCATGGCGTCCGGGTCGGGCCAGTAGGTCGGGTCGAACTTCCACTCGCCTTGTAGCGGCCAGTGGAAGAAATCGATGACGATGAGGTCGATGGGCAGCCCGCGTCTGCGGTATTCGCGCGCGACGTCCAGGAGCTCCTCCTGCGTCTGGTATCGGAGCTTGCACTGCCAGAACCCGAGGCCGTACTCGGGCATCATGGGGACCTTGCCGGTGGCATCGGCGTAGGCCTCGACGATCTCTGCCGGGGTGTCGCCGGCGACGATCCAGTAGTCCAGGGCCCGGGTGGACTTGGCCTCGAAGCTCATGATGTTGCGGCCGAGCATCGCCCTGCCGACGGAAGGGTTGTTCCAGAGGAGGCCATACCCCAGTGACGAGACGGCGAACGGCACACTGGCCTGGGAGTTTCGGTGCGCCAGCTCGAGGTCGTGGCCCTTGAGGTCCAGGAACGGCTGCTGGTACTGCCCCATGCCGAACATCTTCTCCTCGGCGTCGACGCTCTCGAACCTGGCGGTGAGGTGGTAGTCGTTGCTGTTGACGATGGCGACAAACTCGCGGGCCTCTACCTCGAGGGCGCTGCACTTGGGGTCCAGGACGTCGCGTCGGTGGCGGGAGTACTCCTCGAGGAGCAAGTCGCCCTTGGAGTTCCACATCATCAGCTTCCCGCCGCGGGTGATGGAGGCCTTGATGTTGCCATTGGTCATGGTGCCGGCTTTGTCGTCGATGGTGATGCCAACGTCCTCCACCGTCTTGGGCTTCAGCAAGGCCCAGTCCTCGGTTGGCATCTCCCGGGCTTTGGTGGCCCGGACCCGGAATGAGTTGGGCCCCCATGCTTCCACCCAGACCGTTTCCGCGTCGTAGGTGAAGATCAGCTTTCCATCCTGTTCATGAAGCCCCATTGTTGCGGGCCTACACTCGTATGTACTTGAAGTCTGAAGAACAACCCGAATGAGCAATCAAAGGTGGATGGCGGAATGTGTGCCCTTAAGAGACTGGAATGTGGGGGAGACTGGGAGTTAAAGACCGCAGAGACAGGCCGATGAGGGGTAATTACCTACTACCTACCTGGCATGCTCTGCATATTAGATGCGGCTTTCCTACTTGTAGTACCTTGGGTCACAGAAGGCCTGACGTTGGTTGGAGGGCCCCTGAAGGCTGAGACTTGAGTGCGGAGTTGCTCCTGTGGCCAAGAGCCGATGAATGGGGAAGATCGTAGGCCAGAACGATGCCACGACGAGACTTGGAGAGCGGCAGATGACATGCCGCGCGCCGAATCGGCCACTCGGAAGTCGTCAAAGCCGCCTCGCCGTGTCCACCGGCGGGCATTGGGATTCCCCGCATCATCCCATCAAAGGATTTGAGTTGAGGGGAAGTTCCAATGCATGACAATATGAGGTGAAAACTTGTTGGAGTCGGGATGGATGCCTGTTGGAGATCCATCCCGGAAACAATTGGAAGCCTGCTGATAATAATCGTCTCATCTTCTTTTGGACGTGGTTGATGTCAACCTGCTGTTACTCTACAGCTGCAACTTGAACTAAGGGTATCTATCACAAGACTAGTAGGTAATAGGAGACTCCCACTCCCTCCCATTCTTCTCTCTCTCTCTTTCTTCGCAGTTAACTAAATCATTACCAACTCAAACGCCGAGAACAAAACGGGCCGCATTGCATCAAGTCAGTCTTCCCTTCACTTCTTTTTCACACCAAATGACTCCCTGGTGTGTACCCTATCAATGTCGTACGGGTTTCCATCGTATGACTTCCGCCGCGCCGAGGCAATGCTCATCGTCCGTCTCGTACCCTGCCGTCGCACAGAGGAGGAAGAGTCGTCGTCGTCGTCGTCCGAAGACCTCAAAGAACCAGCGGCGTCGCTCGACACGGCCTCCTCGGTGGCCGGACTGTTCTCGGGTTCCTTCTCCGCGACCGTCTCTTCCCTCAGCCGGGCCATGAAGGCCTCTGACTGGGCGGCAAACTTGCACCGAGCGCGGATCGCCGGGCCGTACTTGAAGAACAGGAACGGAAAGGGCACGCAGGCGAGGGCGAGGAACGCGGGGATCGAGGACGCCCAGTTGGTCCCGAGGGCCTCGTACATGTAGGCCGTGAAGAGGGGAAACGCGGCGCCGAAGCAGCTGCGGATGACCGAGTTGGCGGCAAGCACGCTCGCTGCGAAGATGGTGTAGGAGTCGATGAGGTAATTCATGACGCTCAGGAAGAGGAGAACCATTCCGAACCCGAAAGGAACGCCGGCGGCGATGCTGATGATCCAGTGGAAGGACGGGTTGTTCGTCCAGGCGAACCAGAACAGCCCGATGGGGACGGCCACGGACCCGACCATGGCCGACCTGAGGCGCGTCTCGGGAGGCGCGAACCCGCCGTTCTCCTCTTGCACTCGCTGGTACCGGCTGTTCTCGGGTATGGTGTAGATGATGGCGCAAATCATGCCGACCATGATGCCGAGGAAGGCGAGCCCGCCGATTCCTTGCGACCAGCCTCGCCCCTGTTGGTACACGATGGGGAAGGCGGCGAAGAGCATGTACATGGTGCCGTAGATGATGGCCATGTAGAGCGACAGGAGCAGGACGATGGGCTCGCGGAACAGCAGGATCCACGGCCTCGACAAGGCGTTCTTGAAGGACTCGGCCAGGCTGATCTTGCCCTGCTCGTGCTCGATCTTGCTGACGTAGCACTTGCCCGTCATCTTGGACAGCTTGGCGGCGCGTCGGCGGAGGAGATGCGGGGCGTAGGTCTCGGGCACCAAGGCCGTGCCCAGAAGCCAAAAGGTGCCCGAGAAGGCGGCCAGGAACCCCATGACCCAGCGCCAGCCGGCGGCGGCCCCGAGGAACCCGCCGATGATGGGCCCGAGAACGGGCCCCAGGAAGGGCGCCGCCGCGAACAGGGCCATGGCCAGCCCTCTCTCGGCGGCCGGGAACATGTCGGCAATGACCCCGCCCGAGTTGGCGAGCGGCGACGAGCCGAACGCGCCGGCGAAAAACCGGAGGACGAGCAGCGTCGTGGCCGAGTCCGCGCCGGCGCAACCGGCGGTGAAGGCCGTCAGGACGGCATAGGTGGCGAAGAACAACGACTGGCGCCCAAACAGCTCACTGAGCGGCGCCCAGAGCAGAGGGCCGATGGCGAACCCCAGCACGAAAAGGGAGACGCCCAAGGTGGCGACTTCCTGGGAGATGCCAAAGTCCCCGATGATCTGGCGTATACCGCCCGTGTAGGCGGAGGAGAGGAGGGCCACCGCCAACGTGGTCAGGGAGACCATCATGGTGATGAACCATTTGGTCGTCTTGCTGAACAGCATAGGGTTCCTCGGGTCGTTGGGGATCCATTGCACCAGGAAAGGGTCGGCTTCGGTCCCGGACCCCAGGTATGGATAGGAGGCCACTTCGGGCGTGATCCCTGCTTGGTCGTAGACTATGCGCCAGTATGGGATCTTTGTGTGGCTGGGATGCTCGCCGGCTTCCTCGACCGGTACTTCGGTCTTGTCTTGCGCCATCGCGCGTGGCAGGTTCCGGGATAGACAATCGTCGAGTTGGAGGATACAACAAGTCACTTCTTATACGGGTAGAAGATGGATTAGAAGGAAACCGTTAATTAAAGTAAGTGGGAAAGGGGGAAATGCCAAGAGAAACAAAGGGCGAGGAGGCACGGGGGAACTTGGAGGGAATAAGACGGGTAGGATTCTATTTGTATCCGTACTATTACCTAGGTAGTAGGTAGCTTGCTTGATAAAGAAAAAAATCCGCCAGTGGTCAGACTCAGACCAGGCAAGGGGATGACGAAATGCACAACATCACCGGGCCACACAGCATGACAAACCGGCTTTACCGGTGGGGAACCAGATGCTGAATCCCGTTTCGCACTTGTCCACTTGCCCGGAAAGAAACTGCGCTCTGCTCTGGACCAGACCAATTCCGTTCGACAAGGCCCTAACTCCGGGCCCAACATCTCGAGGCAATGCAGCTTCCGCCTAGTGTTCATTAATTTATGTACGCTTCCCCAACTAGTAATCATGTATGGATAGTCACCAGGCCACTAGGATCTGGCTTCCACAACCCCGCGACTCATTCAGGGGTAGACTTGGAATTAATTAGGTGTTGACTGAAACTCCCAAACTGACTGAAGATTATTAGTAGGACAAAGTGCTTTTATTGGATGAACCTGATATTAATTAGATGCTAGGTCACCAGATACAGACACTCTATTGTCGTTGTTGTCGTCGTTGTCGCTGTAGTCGTCGTCGTCGTCGTCGCATGACGCATCAACTCTCGAGCCTGTCATTTCTCATCCCCAACTGGCTGAGATTGCGTTTGTTAGCGCGGTGCAACCAATGCCAGTAATTATGGAACTTTGAGGGAAGCCGGCTCTGGTGAATTATTTATACAAAGACTGAAAAAGCCTTATGCGCCCGGCACAGCACATGTTACGAATGTCGACACGATCTGTGCCGAGCGACTCACTCGTCTCATTAAACCGATAGTTCATCTCGGCTGCTGGTCGGCCGTGTCGCCCCGAGGTGGGTATTATTAATCAGTGAGTCGAGTCAAGGCTTGATGCATGCAATGTACAAATTTGCACAAACTTGCACAAATCTGCTCAAGTCCTATAGGTCCGGGACGGCGACCTTCCGGAGGATTTGCATAACTCGCCGAGTCGCAACCGGCCCCGGGTCGGACTTCAAGCACAGCCCGAGGCCAACGCCCGCTAAGTCCAACAGCTGACCATCTAGCTACCTGCCTATCTAGGTACCTAGTGTAAGCTCGCAATCGAGGTAGGTCAGCTTGCATTCTCTCTTTTCTTATTCCCGGCCTAAGCTTCTTATGTCTCATTGAAACGGGTTGCCAGTGGTGCGCGTCTGTGCTTGATGAGACCCTCTGTGCCTCTGTACCTAGGCACGTCGACGTGTGACTTGCTGTTGGCCACCAACAAAGCAGAGTCGATGAAGAACAGGCATTTTGCCACCGGCCATAGGTAGGTGTGCCAAACTCCGTCAACAGCCTCAGTGGGGCTTCTCATTTAATTACTGTACTGGAATGTTCCTTGCCTGGAACCTTTGGGGTTTTTTTTTTTCCACATCATTCTCTGTGTTGCCGTGCGATTGATGCAAAATTGTGCTGGTATGCTCAATCTGCTCGTCTCTGGTTGGCGTAGCCCTCAGATGCTGTGTGTTTCAAGCAAACAACAGCGTGTTTTGGCGTAGGATCTGCCGTAGACAACATGGTGCCAAGTTCACCCTGAATGGACGCTACTGACTCGGGGCTTTGATGATTGTAAGAGGTTATCGATTCATGCTTAACCCAATCTAAGCTGCCGCTCTTAAAATATACTTAGGATCATCGATGCTACCATCTGAAACACGATGTCACTCTTCCATCTTTGCAACGAAAGCGCTGGATCGGACTGCTTGGTGTCAACTTCACAGAGGGAGAGAGTAGATAGTCAGTGTGAAGTTGAAGCTGACAATAAGTAGATATGTAATTCCGGAAGTGACCAGATCTGGAAACAATGATCTTATCAGCGCCTTCCGGTAATTAGACAGCTGCCCGGGGAAGGGTTAGTTCCTTCCTGTTCTGATGTTTAGGAGTGATCGGAGGCTGGCGCTTCAATCCATGCTCCGAATATCTTCCGCCTTGTCTTCACCACTTCACCAACTGAACCGCATTTGTGAGCCTTCTCACGCCAGACAGACAACTCACACTCCAGCAACAATTCGAAAAGCCTGAAACACCAGCACATCACCTAAAGGCTGCCCCGAAGCCTACGAGAAATTAGAATCGTATCCTCTACAATCAATCCAGGGAGAGCCAGATTGACCCTCGACACGCAACCATAGTGTCTTGTGAGCCCAACACTGACCAAACCAGGACCAGATCATGAACTCCGCTACGAGAAAGGAACCTGGCGACATGCATCACGTCAATGCAAATGCAGTATTAGAGCATAATCGCAGCAGCAAGTGCAGCGAGGTCGACGATAAGCGGAACGAGCACATCGCCACAAACATCAAGAGCGAAGATGGAGACAGCAGCGCCATCAACGACGACGGCAGACCGCAACCGCCCCGACCTCCAACAAAGAAGTGCACCAACTCCAAGTGCAGAATCATGAACTGCGAGGACACGAAATGCAAGCCAATCGCAGGAACCAAGCGCAAAAACGAAACCAAAGACGCCAACCCGGCGCCGGCCAAGAAGGATAAACCTCCCCACGAACTCATCCACATCACCGCTTCAATGTTCAACAGTTCCCAGGCGCCGCTCCAGTACTGGAACTACCCGCCCAGTACAGGAGGCCGCCTTCACAAAAGACACTTGACTGCGTTGGATTTGGCGACCAGGGTCTTCAACCACGACCTCGCCAACATCGTCTTTGCCTGGAGTGAGAAGCACGACATCATGGCCATGCTCTTCCAGACGCCAACACCGACGCAGCTCGGCGGCGACATGTCCTCCTACACCGAGTGCCGACGAGTTCGGGATCGTCTCAGGCCCGGCGACAACAACACCCCTCCGGTCTGGCCGACTTTCCATGAAGCCATGATAGCGATGCTGCTCTTTGCCAACAAGCCGCCTTTGCGGTGGAAAGACTGCTCGGCTTGGACAAACCTCATCACTCACCTCTGCGCGTACGACTCGGGCAATCCGACGATGACGACCGTTCTGGACGAACTCCTTACCGCAGCCGGACGACGGCGGCTCGTTACCAAGACGTCCTGCCCAGCTGGTGCCACAGCAACACAGACAGCAGCAGTCACCAAAGCTGCCACCGAGTATCAGGTGCCGGACCACTACCGGGAGCTGTTCGACTACGCTCTCGACACGGCCACGACGAACAACCTCCGATCAAGGCTGCAAATGCGGGGCCTCGCCATCGAGCTGGACAGTCTCGGATGGGAGGATCTGGCCAGATACGGAGAGAAAATGGTCGACACGACGGTCGCAGAGGACGACCGCAAGCAGATTCGATCGAAACTGGTCGCCGAGCTGGCGGCGCGGATGAACGGCGACTCGAGCACCCTTCTGCCGCCGCACTACACATTCACGTGCGAATGCGGAATCCAGACGACTTTCCAAAGCGGCGTATGGATGCCGAAGAACAAAACGGCAACGCCTACTGACGACAAGCAGGTTTCGGCACAGAATAAAGGCATTGTTTAAGGCGCTTGACTGCATTACTATTGGGGGGTTTTATTCCCTTTTATTCGTTTCTTTTCTATTGCGTGCTTCCCTTTGCAGCAGCATCTAGAGAAAGCGAAGATCGATCTTGCGTAACAAGTTCGGGTCGGGGTGAGATTGCCTAGTCAAGGGCAGGGGACACTGGCAACTGAACGGATCTGGTTTCGGGCATGGTGTGAAAGCGATTTATTTGGTTTTGGAACTGGGGCAACGACGACGACGACGACGACGACGACGACGATGATGACGACGACACCTTACGACACCTTACGACGAGGGACGACGAGGGACGACGAGGGACAACAACAGGCGAGTCGGGGCGACTGCTGAACCACTTGCTGCAACATAGGCCCACGAAGTAGTAGGAAATTCATCTAGACCTTCGTTGTCTGCTTGAAATAGGGATTTGAGAACTTGGAAAATTGATAGATATCAATGACTACGCTTTAATGCATTATATCCATCATCAGCGTCTAGCTTGTCTCTTGCTCGCTCCGAGACTTACACAGCATCAGTCACTAAGCCCAAGCATGACAAACACACCGCGCGTGATCCGGCCGACTCGGGGATAAGCCACAGTCAGTAGGAGCGGACAAATGTTATAGAGACTGATCAGGGGCGAGCATTAGGATACCTTCTAACCGCAGGTTTCAAACAAGAGCCTGAACACGCCCAGTTTGTGGTCAGCCGACTTGCTCTCTAGCACAATGCGTGCGGTGTATTGAATATGATCTCTTCTTGTTCGCTGTTTTTAGTATGATCCTTGTGAGTGCTAAAAAGGGTGGCCGGCTCATTGTATTACCATTGGTTTTTGTTGGAAGGGGTTTCACCTATACGTGCAAAAGTGGTGATAGCCTCAGATACTGGATTGGTCTGACTGCTATGAAAGACAACCACCTTCCCTTGGTGGCCCGGGCCCACTGCTTAACCCCGATCCACTATGTTATCTCCGAATACCCGATCTACGAACCGACAGTTTTGTTGATGCTAAGCAGTACCTATCACTTCCTACTCATATCGAAAGCAATTTACACAATCCTTCATGACTCCTTGTTACAACTGAGTCTCAAAATCGAAGGCCAGACTTTTAAAAAAAAACCCAAAACATAGACCGGCCAGGAGCATCGGGCATCGAGGCGAGAGTGAGAAAGAGAGAGAGAGAGAGATGGAGAGAGAGCCAGCCACCTCGTTTTCGTGTGTACGGATATCTGCCATTTTTCATCGTTGACATTGCTCCCCCAGGAATATCAAGGATTTAGTACGACAGTCCGGCGATATCTGCAAGACCCGAGTAAAGACCGCATGGATAATCAGCCACAAGCGACATCACCACCGATACACCGCTGGATCCGCCGGCGCCCAGGAGGCCCAGCTCGAGGCCAAGCGCCCCTCCCACCTTTGACCATCCAACACCGTTGCCGGGGTTCTTCGCAAAGCCGCCCCAGACGCCTTGCATGTAGGAGCTGAGGTCGATCTGCTGCTGCGTTGCCGACCCGAACTTGCTGTACTGCGGGTGTGTGCCGAAAACTGAGGGAATATCACTCGTGTGGTATGCGGCGGCGTTGGGAAAGATACCAGTGGAAGGGAACGAAGCGTCCCAGCGGTAACGGTAGGCTGTGTAGCCATTCAAGGCGAGGAAGCTGGACAGCGTCGATGTCGTGCATGTAAAGACGGCGTCGGTGATGATTCTGTGCGAGTGTCAGTTCAGCATGTCAAGAACGCCTTTGATCATGAGTCCTCTGGATATCTGCATACCTGTCGGCTACGGCATAGAGGTCCTTGATACCCTTCGCAGAATACCCGGCAAGTATCGAGTTCTTGGTGGCAGTCGAAATGATACCCACCTTGGAAAACGCAGAATCCGAGGCAGACGCGCCGTCTGGTTTGTTCTCCACGGCAAGGAAAATACGACCCTCGTTGAGCGTGGTCCCAATCATCACGGGGATCTTGGGCCACTTCTTGGAGGTGATACTGCCCCTGACGTCGCTGACCGAGGTGCCATCGCCGTCGACAGGGGGGAACACCAACGCGGCCGATTCGATGTATGCCTTGATATCCTCGGCGGGCAGCTGCCGCAGGCATGCAATGGGCGATGGGGCGCTGTCGCATGCGAACTGCGTGAGAACCTTCTTGTAGCTGTCCAGCCCGGAGCCCATGAGAAGGGACTGCTGCGACTGCATGATGGCGGCCGAGAACGGCAGCGGGCTCGGCGGGTTTGCGAGCAGTTGCTTCACCGACTCGCCCCCGGCGGACTCGCCAAAGATTGTCACGCGCGACGGGTCGCCGCCAAACGTGGCGATGTTGTCTTGCACCCACCGCAGGGCGAAGCGCTGGTCCAAGAACCCCGAGTTTTGAGAGCCGGTCGGAACCTCGGGCGAGTTGGAAAACCCAAAGACTAAGCCGATCATCAGCACTGCATCCGGATAATATCAGGTGTCTCGGTGAAATGTAAGGTAGGTACTTACTGTTCGTTCGGTAGTTGATCGTCACAACAACCACGTCTTGAGAGATGGCAAGCGTGCTTCCATCATAGATCGGCAGGCTGGCGGTTCCAAATTGGAGGTTTCCCTGCACGGGTCAGCGTGGTTCACATTGTCGTCATTGGTAACGAAGTGTACGTACGGGAAATAGCCAAAACATCACGGCCTTCTTGCTTGAGGGCGATGCGTTGGGGGGTGTGAAGACGTTGAGGTATAAGCAGTCTTCGCTCTCTTCTGGTAGAGCTCCGGTAGGATTTCCAAAGTACTGCTTCTGCAAGACTTGCGCGTTTCCGGTATTCGTGAATTGCTGGATGCATGCCGGCCGAAACGCCGTTGCGGACAACGGGGACGACCATGAAGGTGCTGCCTCGGGCGGAGAGAACCGCTCTGGCGGCGACTTGGCAAATGGAACCCCCAAGTACGCGTTGGCGTAGTTTGTAGATCCAGCTGGCTGGGTTGTGGTTCCCACCACTACACCGGACGCAATGGTTACAGTTGGTCCGGCATTTGATGCCGGCAAAGCAAACGCTCCCAAGATGGAAGTCGATGAGAGGAGAACTCGGGCGAGTGAGGATTGGCGGCGGTACCCCATGGTCGGAATGGAAGCGTTTGAAAAACACTGGAAATAGAACAAGTATGTGAGAGGCCTGATGCTCGTTGTGGAAATTGGTTCCATGAGACGCTGGTCCTGCTTTATGTGTTCTCCCTACCTACAATCAATATTAGCTGCCATTCGTCCCCATCACCGATCGAAGGGTCCGACAGTCAATATTCAGAGCGCCACTGAAAAACTACCGTGTCTTTGCGCGGCTAGACAGACAATTAACACCACGCCAACTAAGACAAGCCGCTCGACTACACCGAATCAAGGTGGCAAGGTGCTCCGATGAAGCCCATACTCATACGAGCGGTGTTGCTGCTAAAACACTAAGAAGCTGTTTCTCGAGCGAGCAAACAAGCGTTTGTCGCATGCGGCCAAATCTGCCTCGGGCCGTGGAGCATGTCCAAGAAAATCGCAGGTTCCGAGTCGCTAACAAACGGCGATGTCTTCTTTGATCCTCAATCTCCAAGGCCGTTCTAGGCAAGGCATGTCCGATGGCGTTAGGGACTCCCAAAGTCTCGGAAGAGAGTCCAGACTGGGAAAGGTCCAGCTAGCGGGCAGAAGTGAATCAATAAAACTGCTTGGATGACAGCAGGGCTTTCTTTGCGCTTCTGCTCAAGGGGCGAAATCGGCAGCCAACCCCAAGACAGTGTAAACCGACAACAACCAGGGATACTGTCTCCTATCAGCAAAGTTTTGCCACCGGCACGGTCTGCAACGACGGAACTTGTCTTTCAGCTTCGTTCTCTCAACAAGCGGAATTGATGCCGTTGACGTAAATTTGCTGATCAGGCTTCCCCACCTGTAGTGAGTCACTTGAGTCTAGCTTTGTTCAAGTTTGAGGCTGGGAAATTCAAGAGGAGAGTCCCGTCAGTGTTGCGCGATCACACATCACAGACTTATTATGAGCCCAGGAAACAGGAAGATCGTCAGCAGGAAAGAATGCCCGTAGGCTTTTGTTCAATTCTAATTTCTGTACCAATCCATTAGATGAGACTTTGCGACCGGCAAGGATGGAATGACTTACAAAAGAACACTGAGCATGTCCGTCTTTTCAAATGAGAATGCCATGGCTTACGGCGTTCTTCTCCGTGTTCTAAACTGTAGTGTTAGCATGTCCGTCTTTCCAAATGAGAATGCCATGGCTTACGGCGTTCTTCCCTGAGTTCTAAACTTTAGTGTTAGCATGTCCACTGTAGGATAGGAAAGGTTCTCAGACATACGCGCTTCTTAACGAAGAGGGAGGCGCGGAATCTGGCCTTCTCCTACGTCGAGCATGAGCACACTTCGTCGTCAAGGTTCAGCCAGCAGAGAACCCTAACCTCGAAGAGATTCTTGAGATACTGAAGACATCGTGAGTAATTAAACAGCGTGAAAAACGGGCAGAAGTACTTACGATAATCTTTTGCTGGATTTCCTGACAGAAGTAAGTTAGTAACATAACGGTGGCAAGACAGGAGCAGCATTGTGCTCACCACCATCTCAGCACGATTGGTCTAGATTTGGTCAGCCCACCCTCAGAACTTCCCTGGAAGCAAAGAAACATACCGCGATTTGCTTGTTGATATACTGAAAATCCCACATGTTAGCCACCAAAGGAAGACTGTATTGGCGAGGCTTCCGCTTGAAGGATCACATACGGCAAGGGTGCCCTTCTGTTAACATGTTAGCAGCTGTGCGATGATATGATAAGTATGAGAGAGCTTGCCTTAGGCTACTTCTAGTTAGCAATTGTCGAATGAAAGAAAAAAGGGCAATCGTCTTACCTTGGGAGCGGGGGCGGGAGCGAGTCCGGACATCGTAGCAGACGCGGCGCGGGAGTCGGCGAAAGGATTGTTCACGTCCTTAGCAAGCACCTATTAATTAGTACTGAAACCCAACAATGCACCAACGATCAGCATGAACTCACGGAGTGTTGACGAACCGTGCCCAGGGGAGAAAGGGTTGCAAAAGGAAAAAAGGGAAAGAAGAAATCCCAGGAGGACGAAGTAGTATGAGTAGACGCGTCAAGGAACCGTTTTCCTCTAGGTACAGATACCTAGGCAGGCAAGCACCCCCAGGCCCCACCGACCTAGCTTGCACCTTCCAAATCTAGCAATTATACTGCTTTTCAACAAAACATGAGTTCAAGAAGTCAAGAGGAAGGAGCTACCTATGTGGTCCACCCGGGCTACAGTTGCTTCTGCCGAGCCAAACTGATTTCTCTAATAGGCTTCATGTTCGACATCTAAATTGCCTAGAAGGCAGAAACCTGGGAATCGATGGGATCCTGCGATGCGAGCACGATGAGTTTATGGATAGGTGAGGCCATTCAGACCATGCCTTAGATGCCGACGGATTCTACCGACGGATGAAGCGATCCGGCAGAGATGCGGTTCATGCGAAGGCTGCTGTAGACACTGTGCATGCGATCGGTCCCAGGGCAAGCCCTGCCCGTGGCAGCCGCTATGGCAGCTGGCACATTCTAACAACGTGATGTAAGGCGCTAGCCGCGTTCATTTCAACCACGAGTTGATAGAATCAAACGGGGTGAAAGCGGAGAAATGGTTGTCTCTTTTATGGAACTTGAACTACTCTATTTCATCTCGCACACCAGAACTCCCAATTTGTCCGGGTGGGCATCTTCCTCATCTATGTCATGCAATTCTGCCTCGAGTTTTCCCGCAAGTCGTGATAGCTTTGAGAGGAAATCCCAGATTGTTGTCGATATTGTCTCTGGTTCCTCATAGAAGCAAAACTCCTGGATACGCCCCTCCGGCACGGCGGAGGCCGGCACGGCGTAGTATTTGCAGTTTTGCGACTCAAAAACGAGTGGCTCGGTGCCGTAAGCCCCGCAACTGCCGAATGAAGGCTGCTCATTCTTGTTGTCCACGGGTGATGGCTTTTTTCGCAAGCGCCGATCTACTACCCAGAGGTCTATTCCTCGGGGCAACGCCCCAGATCGCAAGGAACAGATCAATGAGTCGTATTCTGACCAGCGTTCGTAGGAAAGAGGCTGCATCGGCTCTCCTTCTTCTTGGGAACCTTCTCGGCGAAACGTGTGCTCATGCTCCCCTTCCAAGCCACTGTCTTTCTCGTACTGATAGAGATCTGCCAGCGTCCACGATGGATCAAATTCAACGGCTATGTGACGGAGACCCTCGAGGCCGAACTTGCGCGACGAAAAAGGCAACTCATTGCCTAAAGCACGGAAGCATGGGCGGATTTCAGAAAATTGTACAAGAAAAAGGTCGTAGAACGGAAGGATAGTGAAACATTGACTGCTGTCACCTTTCGCGATCTTGAAGGCCGCAGGTAACTCCCGGTCCGCTGGAGAGCGTTCGATGTATTCAAGATACGGAGGAAATGGTTCAATGAACCCGTTGGCCCATTTCTCGGGGGTATACCGGCGGAACATGGCAGCTCGGGATTCCCTGCAGGCAGTCCAGAGACCTGCGTCAATGGCGTATGTTGACGGATTTCCGATGATCCAGGAAGGGGATGATGGTGTGCCGGGAGACGTAGGGGCGCCAAACACATGAAATTGGCGTTTGCTGAGCTTTTCGAGCAGGTACTCGTTTGTGAATTCCTCAGGAACCTGACGGGTGCAGTACGAAGTTGCACCAAAGGCGGAAAAGTGGTGAACGCCTCGTTGGCCCCGACGGCGAACGGCCTTGTCCCAGATTTCATCTCGAAGCTCGCCGGGGAGAAGCGGGAAGTTGTGAAAGGTTTTCGCTGTCATTGTTGCCAGCGACGAGTAGCGAGCGGGAGCTGAACTTTTGGTAGTTGGATGAAAAGAGGTATCGACGATAATTAGCAGCCTCAAGCCGGCAAGAGAGCGCAGAAATCAGTGAACGTGAAGGTCGTTAAAATTTAGGGGGGTGGGACGATGGCTCCTTTTAAGTGTTGAATGTCCGTCTCCGAAAGGTGGGAGTCCATGGATTTTAAGGTTGGTGGAAATCATGGCCAAGAGGCGTTGAGCCGCTGCTTCGGACTCTTCCTCGGGCCTTAACTCAACCCCTTTGGTTACGGCATCACTGTTCCCCTTCCTAGTCGCTAGATCAGTAATAGTACATGCATCTGGTCTCTTTGCGGGTTCCGAGCTAGGTCTGGTCGTCTGGAAAAGTACCTAGGTCTCGCATTTGGCTGAAATCTCGAAGAGGCCTCCTTTCTGATTCGATATGGTGAGGCTTTAGAAATGTCCTGACTGCCTTAGGTTCTGCTACAAGCGCAGGGCCCAAGTGCTTTCTCCGTAGTACTGGAAAAAGTTCATAACGATAAGTCTAACGTTGCACATGTGTCTTGCGGGGCTCGTCGTTAGAGCTGCATTCATGATGAATTACTATCTAAAGTTCGTGACTAAATCCTGCCTAGGTAACAAGCAATTGGACACAGGTTAAGAATAAGAAGACTGGATAAGGCTAGGACAGTGAGCCCTGCCCTGCTACAGTATGGCATTAGCTGCTAAAAGGGTATCATTGAGTCATTATGTCTAGTTTGTGCCGTGTATCATATCATGTCTTGGACCTGCTCCGAAGAAACACCGCATGCCTTTGCGAGTGGTATTTGACGTCGGCGGGGTGCAGCGGATTGTAGACGATGCGGCATGTCTTGCACTCCATGAAGGTGGGCTTCGACGAGAGGTTGATTGTGGTCTGCACCGTGGCGACCGGCTTTGGCCGTATTTGTGGGTTTATTGGCACGGGAGCCGATTTCGGCTCTCCTTCGTCCCCAAGTCCGTCGACATTGGCAGTGTCCCGATGTTCTCTCGTGCTTCGTGTCCTTGACCTCAAGCCCTTCCTTAAACCTGGCCTATCGATGTTGCGGTGTTCTTCATTATCGTCTGTCGCGTCTTCCGTCGTGTCCGACGAAGGGTATATGGGCGTGCTGGGCCTCAGCCTCAGCCGGCGGGGCTCTTTCGTCTTTCGTGGAACTGGAGGCGAGGATGGAAGGGTGTTTATCAACTTGTCGGACTCGGACAGTAGATCGGAGGATTCGGTGGCTGAACTCGAGCGACACGGTTTGAAATAACTGAGGATGGAGCTCTTGGGTATGTTGCTCGATGGCGGCGGAGGCTGAGCGGGAGGAAGCCTCGGAAGGTCTGGCGTACGCGTGGCCGGTTCCGTCTCGACTTTGCGCTTCTTCATCAACGGCGCCAAGCCACTCTCATCTTCGGTCAGGCGTAATCTTTTGCTGTACGTCCGCAGAGTACGCCTGGACATCGTTAGCCTGAAGCGTGACATGTGAGATGGCGAAGATAGAGTCGTACCGTTTGTCGGTTGTCGGTCTCAGGAGTTCGCGCTTGGGAGAGCTGTGCTGAAGTCAGCCAAGGCAACATCTAAGCTGGACAGTACCCCCTACAGCTTTGCATCTCCTACCGGGTCCATCACCCCCGCAAAGAGAATGGACCGAAGGTGGTGGTGCTCTGAAGCTGCTAGTGCAGCCTGCGTATGCGAATGTGACGCGACACGCGTGGTGGTATCGTTGGAGGACACACGAGATATCCAAGGAACGGAGGATAACAGTGTTGGTTTGACACTTTGAGGGACTAGAAAGAAAAAAGAAGCAGTTGCGACCACAAACAAGCAGGCAAAAATCGAAGAGCGTACGCTGGCCGCGGTTGTAATTGTGGTGTGGTGTCTTGTCGTCTTGGTTGAGCGTGAGACGAGCGGACTATTGCGCTGTGATGGGAGGCCCCACCATAAAAGCGCGCCACGCGAATCATGACGTGAAACCAGACGCGTCCAAGGCGCGTCGCACAGATTCACTCGCGTCATCACGTGTCATCATGCCCGTTCTCTTCTCCGACACAAGGAATTCTTGGGAGTTTTGCCCCTCTTCTAAGCACTGGCGGTCAGGGGGATCCGATGCCGTTCTTTGTGGGTCAAATGAGATCCGTCCCCGACGCCGCCGCCGCACCGTCCGGAACAGGCTTGACAACTCGAGCAACAAAAAAAGCGCCCAATCTCAATAAGTCGACTCGGCATCGGGACCTCGTGATACGTATCGCATTTCGTGGGGTCAACTATGATAGTCCCTTCAATCGCCGCCGTATTCCCTCGTCCGTATCCTGCGTCTTGGTATCGAGGAGCATTGTCGGCTCTTCTCCCGGTTTGCCGCCGCCTTCTTCGTCTTTGCCCAAAACCCACGTCTGCATCACCTCTTTGATCTCTTCTGGTTCCTTTCGGTTTGCTTTGGCCTCCGTCAGCCTCCACACGTAGCCCGAGTAGACGGCGACCTCTGCGACGAGGACGAGGATGGACCCGGCGAGTGTCAGGAATATGCGCGCAGCGACGTTCCACCAGCGGGCTGCGATCCATATCGTTGCGGCAACGCCGATAATGCTGATGAGAAAGTTGAGAATGACCATCACCTGCTTCTGCACATCGCCGAGTGTGGCCTCGTCGTCGCCATTGTCCGACTCGCGCATGGGGCGGTTTACTTCAGCAAACGCATGGGCTCTTGTGCTGGTGGCGCTGGGGAATTGCTGAGAGAAGTTTTCCATCCGAGACGGCTGCTTCATCATACGTTGGTATGTTCGTTCCTCTTCTTCGCGTCGCAGGCGTGCCATAAGGGCCTTGTACTCGGCGGACTGGATGCAAAGTATCAGCAGATTGTGTCTCAACATGGATGCATGGTTGTTATGACATACAGGCTCTGGCTTTGGGGGCGGCGGAGGGATGTACACCGTGGCCCCTCGGAGCAGTCCCTCCAGGCTGAAGCCATCGACACCCTCGCTCCTCAACTTCTTGGATAGATCGAGTATCTGACGGTGGGTGATTGGGTTTCCGACAGTCGGCTTCTCAAGACTAGGCTCTTCGGTTTCGGAAGTCGCTGCAGAGGTCGAGGACGCATCTGACGTCGTTGTCGTCTGAGCTGCTGGGTTCGTCTTCGTGTCCAAGCCGTCCAACTTGTCCCGGCTCGATGTGATCTCGGCCAGCTTCTGTAGGCCCTCTGCGATGCAACGAGTCATCGTAAGGCGTACCATGGCTGACGTGGTCTTCGTCTCTCGTGTCGCCTCTTCTTTCTGCCTGTCTCACGTCGAATGTCGGGTTGATGTCAAGACTGGGCGGAGACAAAAGAGAAAGCACCGATGTAAGATTGGGGTAATAGAAGTGCGTTCGTCCTGCATCCGCAAGTGGCAATGTCAATATGACGCTCAGTTTGACAGGTACAGGCTCAAGTTGTACAGAGTACCTACCGGTTATGCAGCGGAAACCCCTGCCCCCCAAAGCTCGCATCGCAATTGGGGATTCAACGGCTTACAGCCAATCAAACAGTATCAAGCCCCATCACTCCCCCGAAGGATCGGTACGCTCCCCCCCCTCCCCCCCCCAAGCCAAGCTGTTCCTGGGGGGACGTTTCTGTGAAGACCAGTACGTACCTTACCTAAGGCACGCCGTGGGAAAGAATCGGACCCGACGTTCTTTGCTGGTTGAATTCTCGGCGCGGGAGGACGAAAATTAGGAGGGAAAAAAGTCAACGACTCGCATCATCATCATCATCATCGTCGTCCTCTCTCCACCGTCCACAGCTTCCAATTGCCGCAATCTCCGGGCTTTGACTAGGTCTAAACGATACTGATGCTGTCGGTCTCCTTGACGATTCTTTTTCTCCTCCATTGACACCCCTTTGGAGCATTACCGGAGCTATGCAGCTCCGTTCGGGAGCAGCGGCAGTGCTGCGCAGCACCTCGTCGATCACGTCACGATCCCTCCTCTCCTCGTCTGCCTCCCGATGCGCGCAATGCCGGCGAACCGCCCCTCTCGAGCTCCGGTTACCTCTGACCAGCGCGCTGTACCATTCCTCATCACGACGATCCTCTGCTTGGGGTGCTGCCGTGTCCGTCGCATCCAACATGGCCGCTAACGCAGTCAACCGCGTTATCCCCAAGGGTGACATGCACATCGATCCGCTGCGGACGGTGGCCAAGGAGATGAAGTTTTTGACGGGCAACATTCGGAAGCTTTTGGGTTCCGGCCATCCTTCGCTGGACCGGGCTGCCAAGTACTACACACAAGCCGAGGGCAAGCACATGCGGCCCCTTATAGTCCTGCTCATGTCAAGAGCCACCGCGCTGTGCCCCAAGGGTCCTCGACTGCACTCGGGCCAGGCCATTGGTGGCGTTGACACGGCGATATCCCCTCCCAACATCCTCGTCGACGTCAACCCGAGTTCGCCCCTCACGAGTGCTGCGCCCGAGCCAGCCGAGGTCGACTCTGACATCCTCCCTTCCCAACGACGCCTCGCCGAGATCACCGAGCTGATCCACACGGCATCGCTTCTTCACGACGATGTCATCGACCACTCCGTATCGCGCCGCGGATCTCCATCGGCGAACCTCGAGTTCGGCAACAAGATGGCCGTCCTGGCCGGCGACTTCCTCTTGGGCCGCGCATCCGTTGCCCTGGCTCGTTTGCGCAACTCCGAGGTCATTGAGCTTCTCGCCACGGTCATCGCCAACCTTGTCGAGGGCGAGTTCATGCAGCTCAAGAACACCGAGCAGGATGAGCGAAGGCCCGTGTGGTCAGAGGAGACGCTGACCTACTATCTCCAAAAGACGTACCTTAAGACGGCCAGCTTGATCTCCAAGTCGTGCCGGGCCTCGGCAATCCTCGGTGGGTCCGATGTCGCTTCGGTCGAGGCGGCGTACGCCTACGGTAAGAACCTGGGTCTCGCATTCCAGCTGGTCGACGACATGCTCGACTACACAAGGAGCGAGAAGGAGCTGGGCAAGCCAGCCGGAGCCGACCTGGAGCTGGGTCTCGCGACGGCCCCGCTACTGTTTGCGTGGAAGACAATGCCGGAGTTGGGTGCGCTCGTTGGCCGGAAGTTTGAGCAGGAGGGCGACGTGGCAAGAGTAAGCAACAAGCGCGTGCGATGCGATACCTACGGACAGCTTTTCTTTTTTTCCTTTGAAATTTGTTTTGTTTTTGGCCATGTTGGAGAAAAGAAGGTTATGACTAACACCGCTTCAGGCACGCGAGTTGGTCCTCCAGAGCGACGGCATCGAGCAGACAAGGGCACTGGCCCAGGATTACTCGGAGCGGGCCATCGCGGCCATCAGCGAGTTCCCTGACAGTGAGGCCAAGGACGGGCTTGTTGAAATGGCCGTCAAGGCGTTGAAGAGGACAAAGTAATCGAACCGGACGGCAATGGCCGACCACCACCCTGATGCCATCCATACTTGTACGAAATGAAGAAGAAAGAGAAGCGAGGGATGCACGCATTATGGTATGTGCATTCGACACACCCTGTATAACAGACCATTGGGCTCTTTACAGAGTACATGTAACGATATTACACATCTAGACGGCGGCGTGGGGGGGAGACGAACGGGGAACCAATGAGGTAGAATTGGCAACAACCTTCAGCTCAATAGCATACATAACTTGCTCTTCTTGATACAGGAGTTGAAGACGGAGGAGCAAATAGCAAGCAGGATTCATGATTGGGTTCTGTCGACGTGCAGGCGTCTACAATTTCCGACATGATAATCTACCTGGGTGTCATCAAGGCCATCGGCAGAAGCAAGCTGCAAAAGCGATTGGCGACATGGGAATCATTTACTCGATCGAAACACGGCCGAGGAGGAAGTGTACACAGTAAAATCCGATCCGCAACAACACGTCGTGATTTCCGCCCCCCCAGTTTAGTTTCGTTGGCGGTGGCGGCGAACTCCGTGGAGACGCGATTTTCATTACGTTGCCCAGTTGCTACATTGGATGATGAGAAAAAGGGATCCGGCCAGGGACCAGCGAAGCTTGATCGAATCCCAGCGCCGAGGTGATCCATTGACATTCTTCTTCAGCGATGTTTATCCGACGCAGATGGCACGACGGGATCACAAAGCACGCACGGATCACACGAAGCCAATATGATGGCCAGGGCTCGAAACAAGCCGCGATGGGGACCAACCGAGATTGAGCACCGATTACCGAGGCCGGGTTCGCGTCCTGGAAAAGTGTGGAGGCATGCTCGGCTGGAGATGACTCGGTGCACCGGGGACAGCGGGTGGAGTTTGGCCGAGCCGGACGACCTTTTTTAGGACAGCTGGGCTAGACCGTCGCATGACACACGAGGCTACAAAGCAGCAAAAACGATCGAGTAATAGAAGCTGGGAAGCACGGAAGTTAGGTTCGAGCCGTCATCGAGGTCGAGGCCCAGACCCAGGCTAGAACCAAAGCGAGTCTTGCTTGCTGCTGCCTGCCACAGTCACCGGCTGAAAGAGTCTGCACGAGGAGAGAAGGAAAAAGAATAGGAAGAGAAGCAAGAAAGGAAGGCCAAAATTTGTCCTCGGGTCCGGGACCGGGGGGGGGGGGCGCATGAAATGGCGGGTAGAATTCCCCAAAGTAGCGGTGTTTTACTCGATCATTACTCGATCGAAACTCCTCACTGAAGCTTGGACGACGACTTTGGAACCCTTTGGGTCCCCTTAAATGCACCGGCGGCGGCGGAACCTTCGAAAGAACATTGCCGATACGCACACAAATCCGGGACAAGGCCTCGAAGCTAAGCGCATCGGAGCCACCAACTATTCCGAGAACGGCCGACACCACTAGGTAGCGTACAGGTACTGTGTACAGACAACAGTCTACAGCGGGCTCCCACGAGGCAGGCGGTACGTAGGCACTGCTGTGACCACTGACACGTGCCTCTTAATTCGCGAGATGATGTGGGTGAGTCTTTCCTCTAGGCTCCAGGCGCCTAGATCGGGGAACAGCTGGGTCCGATGACGGGGCGGCCAATCAGATGCTTCTGATAACAACATCCGAAGAAAAGATTCAGGGACCCCGTCTCTCCCCCTGACCTTCGTCTCCCTCTTAGGAAAGTGAGAGAAGAGTTCGATAACGCACCCCGCACAACTACTACTACGTAGTACGTATATATGAACACTTCGGCTAGGACACAGAGGCCGACGGCGCGGTGCAGCCAGCCTTGTTGGGATAGGCAATGGGCGATAAACAGTGGTCAACAACACGATAGCAGACTTGGCGGCGTGGAGGCGTGGAGGCGTCCCGGGAGGGCCTCGGCTTGCTGATCTCCCCCCTTCTTCGCCTTGTGTGGCCGCTGCTCCTTGATACGCTCCTTTGTCCTTTGTCCTGTCAGAGGGCGTTGTCTATCTTATCGGTATCTGAAGATGGAAGCCCAGAAGAATGGATGGAAGGGAATGCCTGGTCTGGTCTGGTCTGGGGGGGGGGGGGGCCTCGTCCCGCCGTCCACCTCTGTCTGGACTCGGGGTGTATACTAGGTGGGCTGTGGCCCGAACAACGGACGACCGTATTCTGGGTAAGATTCGAGACGGCGGCCCTTCTCTTCCTCCATCCTTTCCCCTTGGTTCTCCTTTTCTT